>JAVJIF010013414.1:0-108959 GCA_038442645.1 Agave tequilana | reverse complement strand
GACAAACTGAGTGAACTACTAACATGTATTTCTGCAAGTTGGCTGAATTGTAAAGCTAAATTTCTATAGTTTTTTTATTTCCTTGTTTGTCTAACTGTACATACTTTCTAACCTCAATAGTAAAATGATGTCTGTTAAATACTAAAAATGGTTTAAACTTACATTTAAGCACGTTTCTAATTAATTTATATTTTATATTACTGTTGAAGAGTGTTGGAACAAAAGGTACTATGGCATAGCATATAGTTTAGGAAACATTCTTGAGTGATTATTTGCTTGTTGAATGTTAATTTTCTATATCCTGCACACTTTGCACAATCAATCTTAAGGGCTTGTCCTGTAAACAAGATCAGGTGGGGAAGTCATCCCCCTCTCTTAGCCCACAAACAATCTCCTCACTCATTAATCCAAGCCTAACTAAAACTTAGTAGACGTTGGCCCTAGGGACATCTCGGACTCAAGGGGGAAGTTGATTTGAAATGTCTCTTGCCAAATCATTGTCTAAGGTTGGGGATTGAGAGGCGAAACCCTGAAGGTTGGTGTTTGATATAATTAGGCCTGTTGCTTAGGCATGGATACCTCCCACTGATCTTACCCCAACCTGGCCGATTAACTTGTAGGCAGATTTGGCAATATACCCCCCGTGGACAATCTAACCTGTTGGAGTCGCCTAGTTCTAAGGTTTACCCTTACTTAGTTATATTTTTTCTTTTTGTTGTTTTCCCCTTGTTTGATTTTGATAATTCTTGTGTGATATGGCATATAACAACAATTTTTTCAATTTAATGGTAATCCATATTTTACCCCATTTGACTCGGATAATTCCAACCATATTTTTTACAATTTGAACCAACCAAATACACCGGGTTGGACTTTCCGAATCAATATAATCCATGCCCAATCTATGACCATAATTTTCAAAATAATTCTAACTCTTCACAAAGTTAATGGGGATTCACCTCCCCCGAGTCCAATTTTCAACCAACTTGTCCTCCTTCTCCACCTTGTCCACAATTTTCACAATATTCATTCCCTGATTTTACTTCCTATACTCCTTTTCTAGACTAACACATTGAAGAAAATTCGAGTTAGAAAAGAGTATAAAAGCCATGCAGGAGGCTGAACTAAAATTTCAGGCCTCCCCAATTCTATAATATTTTCAAGATTCATACTCAGTTCCACCAGTTCAAATAGAAAACCATCAATATTGGAAATGAGTATGCGTGAGTCTGAGCAACAATTACAAATCTGATGGACTCACAATTTACCACAAATTCAAAATAAAACTTCATCTTTTCAAGTTCAATCGCAACAAAATGGTGAACCAATCGACCATGGAAAGCTGCTTGAAGCCATGACTCAGGCTTAAATCACTTATAATCAAGACATAGATATAATAGTCAAAACTCTCCATTCTCACCCTTTAACCATTCCTGATATCGCTAACAATTATGTTAGAGCCAAAGAATCATATTGTTTTGGAAAACAAGATTCCATTTCAGCACACCATTTGAACTTGCCCAAACTCCAAATTTTGAAAATCACATTGACATTTTGACAAGTTAGCCCTTTCCTGAATTTGAACTTGAGAATAAATATGATTCTGAACCTCAATTTGGTAATTCAATTTAACTTCCTGATTCAATAATGACTCTAGTGTCTTCACCTGATTTTAATACTTCTCCAGAGTCCACAATGGATCCTGTGCCTGTCCATCGAGAAAGTAAATCACCAATCTTTTATGATCATCATATTTAACTTGACTAATTCATACATTTGAAAGTCCTATTGACAAATTGGCAAGTTCTCATTTTTACGAAATTGAACTCAATGAGGAATGTGACCCATGAGTCTCAAATTTGTTATCCACTTCAAATTTTAAATCAATATTAACTCCTATTTTGCTACTTGGTTTGAGCAATATTTTAGAGTCAGTTTTGATTCTCATACCTGTCATTCTTGAACTTGAATCACCAATCTTAGAAAGTCACATTCCATTGGGGGAAATGAATGTGGACTTGAGTTTCAATTTCATGATTTGGACCCACTTCTGAACAAATTTGGACTCCTGAACCTTTACTTGACTTCAGTCATTTTCTTGAGGCGATTATAGTTCATGACCTTCCCGATTCTAGATTAATTATTCCATCTTGTCAGACTCCATTTTAGGACAGAGGTGTTGATAATATGACTCTGAAATTAATTTAAAGATTCAGAAATTAGATGGGTAAAATTCTTAATAAAAATCATTCATATATACATCATTTTAGTGGGTTATATTAGAGAGGTTTCTAGTGGGTTCCTCGAACTCCACGCAAATTAGATTGGGCCGCATTTCATAGACCAATCAGACCACCACCGGAACCACCACCTTAAGGTAATATTTTCCTTCTCTTTCTTCTTTTTCATGCATCTATGTGTTAATTCATATATTGAGGACAATGCATGAGATAGGTGTGGGGGAGGGTTCTAACATAACTTAGGTTTTCTTTTTATTATTAAAAAATTTATTATTAACATTTTTATTACTTTTAAAAAAATTTTAAAATAGAAACAAAATTTTAACATATTTTGGTAAGAAATTAAGTCAATTTTAAGTAGTAGGAGAATCATAATTAGGATTTCTTATACTTTGTCAAAATAAGATTATTATTTGATTTCTAAGGTTATGAAGAAAATTTGTGAAAGTAATTTAGTCTTGATCTTTATCTTGATAATATATGCATGTTTTATACACTTACCCACTTAGGATTTAAAAACAAAGATTCTTATGCCTTATTAAAAAAAGAGAAAAGGAATATATTATATATTCTCTAATTAAGTTAGATATTTTTGCCTCATAAAGCATAAGTATTCACGCCTAAAGGCTATTTATATAATAAAAATCTTAGTTTTGTGGCCTTATTTGCTCGAGCCCTTAAGTCCTTGGGGTGTCTTCTCACCGGGTGCCCTAAGACCGTTTGGTTTGGGAGTCACCGATTAAAGGCTCGTTACATCGGCAGATTGAAAGCCTAATAGAACTAAGAAATAATCCACAAAAATAAAAAATAATAAATAAATAATAAGGCATAAGAGTTAGAGTTAAAGAACCCTTAGTCAAAATGTCACGGTCACGAAGGTGCATATGACTTAGGATAAAGTAATAGACTAGATGAGAAGTACAATTTGACTCCTTACTTTGATTGATAACACAACTTTACAAATGAGACTAAGTTTAGGAATGAAAAATTCAGTTTTCCTATAACTTATAGATTACTTGATTCTTAAAATATATTTCAAATATTTTTCTCTTTCAAAATGTGTTTTCAAACTACTAACATTTTTCTCTTTCTTTATGGATTTTGGGTGCAATCCATTGAAAACCCTCAGGAGACAAAACTTGTTCTCTAGGAGAAATCTAAAGGTTTAACGGCTTGTTGCACATGCTCAGTGCAATCGCGTGACCTGCAAAAATGGTCTAATAATTTTTAGTTTAGTTTTTGTTTTGCTTGAGGACGAGCAAAAGATAAGTATATGGGTGTGATCGGTCGCTGATAGTGCACATTCATTGTCACATCCTCATTCTTGTTATAATAAACTCTGCTTTTAATCCTAATTATTGTCTAATTTAAATGCAGGCCCATTTCTAAAGAAAGGAAAGAGAAACGAGCTAAAAGCCAATCAAATTATGATTTAATTCAGAATTAATTTGAAATTAGAAGATTAGGGCAGATCAAGGCAGATCAGAGAAGATAAAATCAGTTGAACATCAGTTAGAACAAATCTTTATAAATGGATTGGTTAAAACCAAAATGTCAAGGCAGAGTTCGTCAAATCAAGGAACTGAAACAGGAAATCCAGAACGAGATAAAAAGAACTCATCAAAATAAGGAGTTGTACCCCCCGGGTATAGCACCTGGCCACACCCAGGCCGCTGAAACACGGCCAAAGCTGCATTTTCGTGGATTTATTAGAGAAGTTGGGGGAGTGTTGCTCCTCCTATCTTCGTACACTCCTCCCTGTTGAGTTTTGCCTATAAATACTGGGTTTTTCAAATACATAGGCAGCGACTATGCAGAGATAGTTTCTAGGCCAGTTTTTCATTCTCTTTAGTGTAGATTTTTATTTTTCTTTTTATGTAATTTTCAGTTTTCATTTATGTAATTAAAAGAGATCAGAGTTTCATAGGAGAATGAGAGTGAAGCTTGTGCTGAAAGTGACACCGGTGTAAATTGTTCTTCTTTTCTCTTATTGTTACAACATTGAATCTATAGTTACAGTTTTATATTCTTCTTTGTTTTTCGCATTCTTCTTCTTCTTTTCTACTTCTCTTCTTTTGGTTCCAATTGCTATTTAGGTGAGTCTTATAGAATCGAAAGAGCCTTACCTTTGCGAGTGCCACTGATAGCTCATGACGATGGATTTTAGTCTCAATCTGTATCATTTCATACTTGTATCGTCTTGATGATGTAATGTGGAAGAGACGGGAATCAACTATTATGGGCTATGCACTGATTGCCTTCATTTCAAGGTAACATCGTCGCATAGATTCAAGGTAAGTAGTCAGAGGAGGTAAGTATTTCTTTTAGTTTTCTTTCTTTTAATTCTTTAGTTTAGATCACCAACACCATCAACACCTAACTCTTTTATCACTCTTTTTAGTTTCTTTGTATATATCCATTTTCTATTTTTTTCACCTTCTCAATCTACCACTTTCTTCTTAACTTAACTTTAACCTATTTTTCTTATCTTTTAAAGAAAAAATGAAATATTTAACCGTTAAATGTAACTTAAAAGAGAACTTACTAAAAAAAGCTTCCATCGCTAATCCCTCCTTGTGGATCACGACCCGCATAGCCACTTGAAATTGCGGTAGCATTGAGTACTTGCACTATTTATTCTAAGTTCTGAAATTCTGTAATTTTGTGTGCAGGTAAAATCTCAATCAAATAATCACTAGCTAACCCCACGAAGCTCCTAACTTCAGCAACTATAGTCAGTGGCTGCCAATCTAACACGGCCTCCAACTTTGATTGATCTACTACAATCCCATCTTTTGAAATAACATGACCAAGAAATCGACTTCTAAAAGAAAAAATTCACACTTGATAAACTTCGCATATAGTTAATGTTCCCTCAATGTCTGAAGTGTAAGTCAAAGATGCTCCTTATGGTCAGCCTCCGAGCGAGAAAAGATAAGGATATCATCGAGGAATACGATCACGACCTGGTCCAGATATGGACGGAAGACCCGCTTATCAAGTCCATGAACACGGCTGGTGCATTTGTCAATCCAAATGACATGACAAGGAATTCAAAAGCCCATATCGAGTCAAGAAAGTGGTTTTTGGGATATCAATTTAAACTCTTAATTGATGGTAACCTGAATGAAGATCAATCTTTGAAAAAAATTGAGCTCCTTGCAACTGATCAAACAAATCATCAATCCTTGGTTGTGGATACCTATTTCAGATTGTGACTTTGTTCAATCATCTATAGTCAATGCACATGTGCAGAGTACCATCTTATTTTTCCGAATAAGTCCGGGGCTCCCCATGGTGAATAACTCTGTCATTAAACCCTGTGCACTTAGTTCTTCGAGTTGTGTCTGTAGTTCCCTCATCTCCACTGGTTCCATACGGTAAGGTGCACAGGATATCAGCATTGTGCAGGCTGTAACTCTTGTCGAAACTCGACCTCTCTCACTTGAGGTAAACTAGGAATATCCTGAAAATGTCTTCAAATTTGGAGACAACTCGTGTCTCGCTTAAAAAATGGCCTTGATCCCGTTGCAACACCCCTTCTATGTGCGCAAAAAAAGCTTCCACTAGTGGGTTCCCCTGTGAGGTTGCTACAACCAACTCAACTCTACCAAGAAATCTCAAATAGACTGTCTTAGTAAAACAGTCGATACTTACATGGTAGGATAACAACTAATCCATAACAAGGATCACATCAAATTCAGACATGCAAAGAACGATAAGATCAACTCTGAATTATACCTCATCTAAGATGACTGCACAATCTCAACAAGTAAATTCTAGTATGGAAGTGTCACCTAAAGGTATGGCTACTAATAAAGGATTGTCCAAGAATTCAGATGCTAGTTTAGTCTACTCATAAAATACTGAGAAATAAAAGAAATAAAGCTCCTGAGTCGAATAATATCTTGGCTGGAAAGAATTTAGAAGCAAAATACCTTCCACTACTGCGCCACTCACTCTGTGATCCTTCAAAATGATAGCATAGATTGCCTCTGAGACGATCCTACTGAACTGACTGAGCCGACGAAATCGACCTCGGCTCAAGATCTTGTCGCAACTCATACAATGCATGCATCTGCCCCTCGAGTCATGGTTGCGATGCTGGTGCCTGAATTCACTCTTGTTGCAGTTATGGCGGTATCTGATGCTATTGGTATTGTTGATACTGGTACTGCTAAGGTGCTGTAGATGTGTGGGCACTCCTGTCGGTATTGTTGTCCCCTTTGAGGTTGTTGATATCCTTGAAACCGAACCCCACCTTGGTTCCCATGCTGACATTGCCCACGGCCCTGAACGAAGCCTCTTCCTTCCACTTTTTCAAATCCTCCTCCTCTGGTTAGATGATGGTACTTTGCCATATGTTCCGCTGTCCACAATTGAAGCGATGTCCTAGCTTTCCTTGCATAACCGGTGTTCCTGGATAAGGTCCTCCTTGCCCTGATAAAGCTAAGGGTCTCTTCCCCTTTCCTTTCTCTTCTACATGCATCCTATGTCTCAAAGTCAACTCTCTACTCTTCTTGGTAGTCACACTCTCCAATTCCAGTGCCCTTGTCGAGTCTACAACCTTTGCCAGAGTTTGAAGTCTCTGGTAAACCACAAATCTCCTGAGCTGTAGTCGGAGTCCTCTCTCAAACATCCGTGCCTTTCGCTCCTCCGTCTGAAACATTCCATTGGTGAAGTGAGACAAGCTAATGAACTTGTCCTTATATGCTAATATAGACATGCCTCCCTATTCTAATGCAAGCAATTCAGCCTCCTTTTCGACCCGTACCGCTGAAGAGATGTAACGAAGGTCAAACCGTCGGACAAACTCCTCCCAAGTGGTAGTAAGACAGTCCTCCTCTGTGAATTGTGTCTTACACCACTTGTGGCATTGCCCTTCAAGCTGAGGGCCGCCAACCTCTATCTCTGTATTGGGCTCACACCCATTAGATCAAGTATGTTACCCATGTCTTCTTTCCACTTGTTCGCTACCAATGGATTTGATCCCCCTTGAAATTCAAATGCTCGTAACTTTTGGAACCTTTCTATCATTTGCATCCAAGTTCCTTGATCCGCAACTGGGTAATCACTGCTCCCACAGAGCTACTGATGGGTCAGGTGGAGTATGTTGACCTCCATTAGCCAAGAAATCCTCGATTGCCCCCATCCTCTCCGTCAACGGTGCTAGGAGGTCAATCAAATACTAGGGCGCTTGTCCCCATTCTGCGTTCTGATTGTCTGTTGTCCCTAATCGCATGGTCTACATTCTATTACAACCTGACATCTGAGGTCATACGGAATGGACAGTTTTCTAGTCAGTTTTAGAGAATAGACCTTTAGGTTAAATGATGTATTTCAAAGCATGGGAAGAGTATACAATCAATAAAAAAAATATCACGAAAATTTTTATACTCGTCTTCACTCAGACTAAAATGTCCTACCACATCCTATACTTGAATCATAATAAACTCTATAATAGCTCCATAAATAAACACAGGTTGAACTTCTAGGACGCTTGAACCTTAGGCTCTGATATCAAACTGCAACGCCCATAGAATCTACATACCAGCTGTAGTCTAGATGTGAACCCTAAAGTAGTTAAACTTGCCACATACCACCATTGGCTATAGGTTTGTTTAACTTTCACATGATACAGGCTCAAGCGGATAAGGATATGAACATATCAGAGATATTGGGCAAGGGACTTAAGCAGTTCATGTATATATATGGATATCAACTAAATGAATACACAAGTATAAAAAACAGAGATTGAACAATATCAAGAGTAGAGGAATCCTATGAGAAATGATAATATGCTTATAATATACGATAACTCATAAACAGGGGAGAACTGAGTCTAGACTTATATACAATGAAGTCCCACCTATGGGTACAAAATCTAATGCCACAAACACGAAGTCCTAACATATACATTTATATGGTCTAAGTCTGAAACATAAATGTTTACAACTATACCAAATTGATTAACAAGTGTACAAAAAAGAAAACCCTACTATGGAGCACTCCATCCACCTATCAGGAAGTAACGATGATTACGCCGAGTTCCCGTCACTGAATGCCTCCCGGATGACCTGCGATGCTCCTGAAATATGTAAATCCACGGGCATTAGACGGTAACAAGTATGCCTCGCAAGGTTGCTGATTATTATTCATTTTTTTACATATTTTGCCATATCCACACCATGCATAGCATAAATAAATATGCATATCTTCAATAAAAATGTGATTTTTAATCTTTTCCTCTCTATTTTTGCAGGTCCATATTTTAATGGAGAAGAGGCCCAAAAATCCATGCAATTATCAAGTAATTAAAGGATTAATTAAGGCCCTAAAATCCAAGCCCAAAAGAGAGCCCAGATTCTGGAGATTTCACGCGCCAGCTAGGACATCTAGAAGCTCCACGTGGCTAACGACCTCGCGCAAAATCCGCAACAGAAATCTGGCGCCTAACGGCCCAGATTCTGCCGCGGAAACCAGGCCCAGGCCGCAGATCCGCGGCAGATCTGTGGCCGTTGGGCGCCAGCTTTCAGCCACCTATCCGGGTTCTAGAACCTTCTCTCTGAGGCTATAAATACAGCACCAGGGCCTTCGCAAAAAAGGGGGAGAGGAGAGATTAGAGGATAAAGCTTTGTATTTTGTAGGATTTTCTCTAGGATTTTTTAGTGCTTTAGATCTTCTCCTTCCTCCCTAGAAATTCTGCAAAAGAGAGTTGTAAGAGAGAGAAAGCTTGTGTAAACCAAGGGGTGACAACTTGTGAAGCAAGGATTAATCCATTCTCTTCTCTCTACTTGAGCATTTTCTAGTATTACTTGCTTTCTTTAATTCTAGCTTTACTTTACTTGCACTTTTATTCATGCTTTATTTTTCTTTTCTTATGGCTAGTAGCTAACTCTTTCTAACATGACTAGCTAACCACTAACCTTGCTAACTACTAACTCATGGGTGATTGCTATTTTTAATCTTGCAAGTTGTATGGTCTTTTTCTTCTCCGATGGTCACTTTCATTGCTTGGCAAGTTCTTGTTGTAATTCCATATGATTCATGTGTGCCTCATTTAGAGCCTTGTCTTTGAACAAGTGCCTTGATGGAACATGGAGATGGATCTCCAAACTTATGCTATTTGTTGTACAACTTCTTTACTTCCATTAATGAATGTTGTATCTTCTTCCTTAGCATCCCTTGTGTGTCGCTCTTTTGATTCCATTATTGAAAGTCTATCTTGTAGGCCAATGACATCTATGAGGCTACAAGACAAGTCAAAGAATGATCACCCGTCATCCAAGTGGGAATGTAACTAGGCCAGCACGCAAGACAAATCATATGCCGATGAATCAACATAAGGCACGCATCACCATCACAGAGTTTAGTAAGTTTAGCAAAGTAGTAAGGTTAGCTAGTCATGGTTTTCTTCCATCTTAAAATCTTCTACAAGTTTTCATTCTTTTAGTTTTCTTTTCAAAGCCAATCTTGTTTTCATATCCTTTTCGTTTTATTTCCATCATGCACAAATCCACCGATTCTTTCACTTCTTTTTCCAATTTGTTTTCATTCTTTTAAAGCAAAGAAGAATCTTCGTTTTCTTTCTTCACAACGAACCGTAACGCTTCCATCGCAAGCTCTCCCTGAGAATCGACTCGGTATAGCCCATGCTATAACGGAGATTTGGAAAGGGTACATTAATCTTTATAAATACATTGTGGAGTGATCAAGCACCTAAGGTTGACTCTAAACCTTCTCTCTTTTGTTGAATATCTGTGCAAATACTTCACCACACTACTCTTTTCCATTATCAAATTTTTGACGCCGTTGCCGGGGAGAGCAACTGTTTTAGGTTTAAAGTGAAGAACTAAACGCATTTTCTTCTCTGTTGCAGGTTACAGGTGAAGAAACAGGAAAAATATCATTGCAGTGACATATAAGTGGCTCTGGGCCTCTGCTCTTGAAAGCAGAGACCAGAAGCCCTCAGCTTTGCCGCTGAATCTCGGCCCTAGCCGCAGATTCGCGGCAATTCTGAGTGAACTACTCACAATCTTTTGCAGGGTTGCTTGATCTGCAATATAAAAGTTGCTGCAGTACTTAAATTCTTGTATGCTTCACTATATTCCTGCTAATAATCAACAGTAAAAAATTGTTACAAAGTTAAAAATTGATTAGACATTTGCATTTTCTAGGCACGTGTCTTTTCAATTCATTTACTTTTACTGTTGAAGAGTGCTGGAGCAAGGTACGTGCGCATTGCATTTAGACTAGGACTCACTCTTTGGTTTATTTATATCGCTTTGAGTGAACCTTGTTTGTTTATCGTACACTTGCACAAAATCGATTTTAAGGGCACCACCCATAAATAAGATAAGGTGGGGATTTTATCATCCTTTCCTTAGCCCAAAAATCACCATCCCAGCACTCACAATCCCAAGCTTGTAAATAAAATTTGATAGACGTTAGCCCTAGGGACATCCGGACTCACTTAAGAGATTATCCTAAGGGGGAAAAGTGTTAGAAATTGACTCTTGCAAAATCAGTGTCTAGGAAAGAGAATGAGGGCCGAAAGCCCGAAGGTTGCTGGTTATTTAATTAAGGAACGTCTTTGACGGAAACCTCCCACCAACCTTGCCCTTTCCTGGCTGATTAGTTTGTGGTCAAAGTCTACACTAAACCTCCTGTGGATGGTCTAATCAGTTAGGAGTCGTCTAGGTCCAGGAATCTTAGACAGCTTGGATTGATTTTTCTTTATTTGTTTGTTATTTTCATTTTTCTTTTTCGCTGGTGTGATCGGTGCACGTTGTTTGTGACTGTATATGCGAGAGTGGTTCCGTGATCCAAATTCTGCAAGACTTGTTAGATTTTCTACACTTGCACATACACAACCACTTAACACTATGGAAAACAACGTCTCACTTCAAGATCGATTCTATCCGATTCGCACCTCCCTTCCTTCTTGCATTCTTCTCCCCGAACCCAATGGAAATCATTTCGAGCTGAAACCGCAATTCATTAATACACTTTCCCGATTTCATGGTCTAGAGTCTGAGGACGCGTACCTCTTTATTCGTGAGTTTGAAGAGGTATGCCAAATGATGAGAATTTCCCAACTGACCGAGGATGCTGTTAGGCTAAGGTTTATACCGTTTGCACTGAAGGATTTAGCTAAGAAATGGCTCTACAATCTTCCCGTCAGTTCCATATCTTCTTGGGATGATTTTGTAAAAGTCTTTCTTAAGAAATTCTATCCTATCCACAAAACAGCCCTCATGCGGAAGAATATCATGCAATTAAGCAGGAACCAAAAGAACCTTTCTGGAAATATTTTGAGCGTTTCAAAGACCTTCTAGCCCTGTGTCCTCATCACGGCATAGAGAAATGGCGTCTATGCCAGATTATCTATGACGGTCTAGATTATCAAACGAAAATCCTCCTTGAATCCATGTGCCAAGGGGAATTTTAGAAGAAAGATGAACATCAAGGGTGGGATCTCTTGAAACCTTAGCTGAGAAAACCATTCAGTGGGAGTCATGCCCTGATAAACCCACTCCTACCACTTCCAGAACTGGTATGCACTCCATAAAATCCTCTATAGCTGCGAAGCCAAGATCACACATTTAATGAAGAGGATAGAACTGCTTGAGTCAAAGGGAAATTCTGTTGTCAATCAGGTCAACCCATTGGCTGTGATTAAACCGGGTTGCACCTACTGTCATGATCTCAACCATGTCTTTGAGGAGTGTCCCTTATATCAGCCCCAATCATATCAGGAGAACACGAATGCAGCAGTTTACCAGACCCCCATACTCCAACACATACAATTCGGGATGGCAGAACCATCCAAATCTTTCGTGGAGTCAGTCTGGTCCTGAGCATCAAAGGCCATCATTTCCACATCCTTATAATGCTCAGTCTCACCCATCCAGTTTCAATCATAATGCACCAAATTTTCATCCATCCCAAGGTCCACCACAATCACAATCATATCAAAATCTACAACACTATCAATCACAATTCCAGTCTCCATACCCTCAACATCCACCCCGGAATAATTCAGAAATATCAGAGTTGAAGAAAATTCTAGAAACCTTTACAAAGAATTATCAACAGGATGTGAATAAAGTTCAGGTCCAGATCGGGCAATTGGCTGAGAGACAAAAAGGAATGTTCCCAAGCCAGCCATTGCCAAATCCCAACATCCCTTCCCTTTGCATGAAGTGGAAGACACAGGACCTAGTCAATGCCATGCTATTCATACCCTGAGATCTGGAAAACAAGTAGACAATAGGGTTTCTAGTCCACCAGCTCATCCTGTACAAAAGCCAACACCTCCTGTCCCAATGCAACCAGCTTCTGACAAACCATCTTCTAGTACAGAGCCATCCACTTGTTGATCGAGTTTTACCTGCACGGAAAAATAAAATATTAGATTTAAGAATTAAAGGTGTGCGAGGTTCTCAATACTAATCCGCGGTAGCAGTGGCTATGCGGGTCATGATCCTCAGGGAGGGACTAGCGATGGAAGCGTTTGTAAGTTATCCCTAAAAATTTATCTTTTTTAATTATTTTGTTAGTCACAACGATATTTACAATGAAAAGTGGTATTTACAATGAGTTGTGGGAAAGAATATGGAAAGATGTGGATGGTGATCTAAACTAGAGAAGGAAAGAAAGAAAAACTTATAACACGTACAAACCTCTTCAGCCTGCTTACCTTTGATCCGTGCGATGATTTACCTTTTCTTGGAAGACTTGCAAGTATGGCGTATAGGATGTTCATCGCCATAAGCCATCAAGGGTTCTTTGGCTAGGCAGTCTCAATGCAATTGGGTCTCATTGTTCACGAGGCATTAGAGAAAAACAATGGAAGAAAACAGGAACAGAGAAATACAAGAATAAAACACGAAGAAATAAAACAAGAATAATAAAAAAGACAAACCTCAAGCAGATTTCATTAACAATAGAAGAAGAGTTGGCTTACACCGCTGTCACCTCAGTACAAGCATGGACTCCTTCCTCCATGAAAGCTTCCTCGACTCTCAGTTACAGATTTTACAAAAGAAAAACGAACATAAAATCTAACCTAGAAGAAAAACCTAAACCCTAGCTTTTGGCCCTTTGTTGGACGCTGGACGCTCTGTACGTTGCACTGCAGGGGGTATTTATAGGTGCAGAAGGCCGAAGAGTCCTGGATAAACCTGCCCACAAAAACTGGAAACTGATCTCATCTAAATTGCCGCAAAATCCTGGTTTTTGCTGCAATTTTGCGGCAAAACTGGCTCTTCTGACCACGCGCTTTGGCGCGTGCCTCTCCCGATCCGTTCATCTGGGCGTTTGCTTCTGGAAGTGTGATCCTGGCTCTTCATCTTGGGATTTCGAGATAACTTAAAAATCAAGTTACCTTGATCTCAATTATCCCAAATCTTTTATCCACGAATTTCCTTCTTATCTTTGGCTTTTATGCTCATCCTGCAAGAGTTTAGGGTTGGGTAGAATTCTATCCTTCCCTCATCTTTAATAATTGCAACTTTAGCCCTTGCATAATTGCACTTTGACAATTGATATTTGCACTTTTACACCTGGGCTTCAAATATGGGCTTTTGGGCTTCATTAGGCTTTATTTATTATAAAAATAATAATTCGAGGCCTGCACACAATAAATTACAAATTATAATAAATGTGCAGAATTAAATGAATAAATATGAAAATGTGATGGTAAATGTTATGATAAAAATGCACTTTTAACTACCAATCACACCCCCACACTTATCTTTTTGCTCGTCCTCGAGTAAAAACAAAGAAAAGAAAAAGAAAAGAAGAATTAATCTAACCTAACTCACTTTCGTAGGAATCACGGTTGCACTTAGCACGTGCAACAAGCCGTTAAACCTCTAGGTTACCCTAGAGGACGAGTGTTGTCTCGTGAGGGTTTTCAGCGGATTACACCCACAAAATCCATAAAAAGGAAAGTATTTGACTTATATTTGAAGAGACTAAGTAGTCTATAAGTTTAGGATTATCATTTTATTCATTCTTAAACTTAGTCTTTATAGAGTAAATTGTTTTCATTTTAGGTAAGGGTCAAAATTGAACTTCTAATATAGTCTTTTTCGTTACCAAAAATCATATGCATCCTTATGAATTTATACTAGGAATTCCTTAACTTGGACTCTCATGCCTCTCTATATATATTTTTTTCTTTTTTTATTATTATTATTATTTTTTTTTAATATGTATAACGCATCTAATTTTCTTTCGTGTAAGCATTAAGGCTTCTTGAGGCCCTCATACCTAACTAATTGACTATTAGATGTGTTAATACATATATAAGTAGTTTTTACTTAATTTCCTTAGGCTTTCTAATCCACCCATGTAACGAACTTAAAGTCGATGACTCCCAAATCGGTTGGCTTTAGGGCACCAGGTGAGAAAACACCCCGCGGACTCAAATTCGAGTGAACTAGGGCCCAAAACTAAGGACTTTATTTTATTTACTCACCTTTAGGCATGAATACTTATGCTTCTTGAGGCACATGTATCAGCTTAATTGGTGATTTTTTTTTTCTTTTTTTCTTTTTTTTTTTATGAGGCACAAGGTCTTTGTCTTAGAATCCTAGATATGCATTTGGTATGCACATTTCATTAAGGTAAAAATTAAGACTAACTACTTATTCAATTTCTCCTCCTATACTTAAAAATTCAACAATTTATTTATTTTGACTAAGTTTTTAGAAATCCTAATCATGATTTTCCTAATCCTTAAAACTAACTTAGGTTTCTTTCAAAAAAATAAGTCAAAATACTGTCCTTTTTATAACATTTTTTTTTAATTTTTTTTTATTAGCAAATTTTGTTAGTGTCTACTTATGTTAGTATGTTAGTAAAGCCCCCCCCACACTTATCTCATGCATTGTCCTCAATGTATGAATGAATGCATATATGCATGAAACAGAACAAGGGAAGGCGGAAGTTACCTTAGGGTGGTGGTTCCGGAGGTGGTCTAAATGGTCCACGAAATGCGGCCCAATCAAGATAACAGATAATTTGGTGGAACCCACCAGAAACTTTCCTTACATAACCCACTAAAATATATGTATAATCAATTTTTAGTATTTCCACCCCATCAAATTTCCAAATTTCATAATAAATTTCAGAGTTAATTGTCTCAACCTCCTTGTCCCAAAATGGAGTATGAAAAGATGGAATTATTGACTTGGACATTATAGGTACGGGAACGAATACCGACTCAAGGAAGATGCTCAAATCAAGTAAGGGCTCAGGAGTCGGGCTAGGTTCAAGAATTGAGTCCAAGTCAAGAAATTGAAACTCAAGTCCACAATCTTCTTCCCACAATGGAATGTGACCTAATATGGGTAATATCTCTTTACTTCCAATATTAAGGAATTCTAGCTCATCGCCATACAATTCTTCAAAACTAAGGTCAACATCTTCCGTCAGAATTGTACAATCAGTTTCAGAAGTATCTAGGTCGCATATCTCATTGGGTTTAATGTAATAAAAAGAACTTACCAATTTATCCATAGGATTTTCAAAATTGCACAATTGGTCAAGTTCAATATGATCATCTAAAATGGGTGATTCAATTTCATTATGAATTGGAATAGGATCTAATGTTGACTCGGGAAAAGTGAAATCAGGTGGAGACACTGGAGTCATTATTGGATCAGGAAATAAAATTGAATCATCGAGTGGAAGATCATGATCACATTCATGCTCAAGTCTATTTCAGGAAAGGAAAAACTTGCCAAATTATCAAGAATTGGAGTATCGGCAAGTTCAAATGATGGCACTGAATTAGAATCTTGTTGTCCAAAGCAACTTAGTTCGTCGGCTCTAACAGAATGGTCAACGAAATCAGAAATGGCCGAACGGTGAGAACGTAAGGATTGAACCATCAAATCTATGTCACGATCACGGGCTAATCTAGCCTGAGTCATGGCGGCAAGCATCCTTTCATAATGTGATTGGGCTTGACAAGAGGAAGTGTAATCATGATGGAGTTGTGAGTTGGTGGACTCACGCATTATCATGTCTCCTATAGAAGGTAATTGTTGCTTGGACTCATGCATACTTATCATTTCCCCTATAGATGGTAATTTATTCTGAATGGGGGGATCTGAGTATGAATCATTGAAAGAATGTGGACTAGATGGATATGAAGGACAATTAGGTTGATAATTAGACTCGGGGGACTCGAAACCCCATGAACTCTGTGAAGAGTTGAAATCATTATGGAAATTATAGTCATAAGATGGGGGGTGTGGGTTATAGTCATTCGGATAAGACCATTCCGGCACACTAGATTGGTCAAAGTTATGATATGCCGGGTTGGTAATATCCGAATAATAGTTAGGTGTGTAATATGGATTAAAATTGGAATTATTATTATATGCCATATCACACCAACACAAACAAAACAAACAGATAAACAAAAAAGAAAAATTCTAACCTAAGTTAGGGTAGACCTATGACCTAGACGACTCCTAACTGGTTAGACTGTCCACGGGAGGTCGGGTGTAGACTTTGACCACAAGTTAATCAGCCAGGTCAGGGCAAGAGTGGTGGGAGGTTTTCCGTCAAAGACGTTCCTTAATTAAATAACCACCAATCTTCGGGCTTTCGGCCCTCAATCCCCTTCCTAGACACTGATTTGGCAAGAGTCAACTTCCAGCACTGTTCCCCCTTAGGATAGTCTCCTAATTGAGTCCGAGATGTCCCTAGGGCCAACGTCTACTTAATTTTAATTAGGCTTGGGTTAGTGAGTGCTCGGGATATGATTTTTGGGCTAAGGAAGGGTGATGTAATCCCCACCTTATCTTGTTAATGGGTTATGCCCTTAAGATGAATTAGTGCAAGTGTACAAGATAAATAGATAAGAATCACTCGAAGCAGAAAATCAACCAAGAGATGAGTCCTATTCTACATGCAATGCGTACGTACCTTGCTTCTCCAGCACTCTTCAACAGTAAAAATAAATATATTGAAAAGACACGTGCCTAATATGCAAACGTCTAATCAATTTTTATTTATCAACAAATAATTTACTGTTGAATTATTAGCAATTTACAGGTATATCACAGAACAAAACAGAATAGGGCAGTAAACAGAATTTATAATTTGCAGCAACCTGCAAAAAAATCAATCAGTAGTTCTCTACTGTTGCCGCGTTTCCGCGGCTCTGGCCGCGGATCCGCGGCAAAATAGTAGGTTCCGGTGCTCTGCCTTCGAGGGCAGAGGCACAGAATAGCAATATGTCCACTGCTGCTGCTATGTTTCTGTTTCCTGTTCTCCAAACATGCAAACAGAAAAGAATAAAGAATTAGTTAAAAATTAAATTTTTGTTTTAGAGATAAACTTACCGTCCCTCCCCGGCAACGGCGCCAATTTGTTGATCGAGTTTTACCTGCACGCAAAAATAAAATATTAGATTTAAGAATTAAAGGTGTGCGAGGTTCTCAATACTAATCCGCGGTAGCAGTGGCTATGCGGGTCGTGATCCTCAGGGAGGGACTAGCGATGGAAGCGTTTGTAAGTTATCCCTAAAAATTTATCTTTTTTAATTATTTTGTTAGTCACAACGATATTTACAATGAAAAGTGGTATTTACAATGAGTTGTGGGAAAGAATATGGAAAGATGTGGATGGTGATCTAAACTAGAGAAGGAAAGAAAGAAAAACTTATAACACGTACAAACCTCTTCAGCCTGCTTACCTTTGATCCGTGCGATGTTTACCTTTTCTTGGAAGACTTGCAAGTATGGCGTATAGGATGTTCATCGCCATAAGCCATCAAGGGTTCTTCTTTGGCTAGGCAGTCTTAATGCAATTGGGTCTCATTGTTCACGAGGCATTAGAGAAAAATAATGGAAGAAAACAGGAACAGAGAAATACAAGAATAAAACACGAAGAAATAAAACAAGAATAATAAAAAGACAAACCTCAAGCAGATTTCATTAACAATAGAAGAAGAGTTGGCTTACACCGCTGTCACCTCAGTACAAGCATGGACTCCTTCCTAAATGAAAGCTTCCTCCACTCTTAGTTACAGATTTTACAAAAGAAAAACGAACATAAAATCTAACCTAGAAGAAAACCTAAACCCTAGCTTTTGGCCCTTTGTTGGACGCTGGACGCTCTGTACGTTGCACTGCAGGGGGTATTTATAGGTGCAGAAGGCCGAAGAGTCCTGGATAAACCTGCCACAAAAACTGGAAACTGATCTCATCTAAATTGCCGCAAAATCTTGGTTTTTGCCGTAATTTTGCGGCAAAACTGGCTCTTCTGGCCACGCGCTTTGGCACGTGGCCTCTCCCGATCCGTTCATCTGGGCGTTTGCTTCTGGAAGTGTGATCCTGGCTCTTCATCTTGGGATTTCGAGATAACTTAGAAATCAAGTTACCTTGATCTCAATTATCCCAAATCTTTTATCCACGAATTTCCTTCTTATCTTTGGCTTTTATGCTCATCCTGCAAGAGTTTAGGGTTGGGTAGAATTCTATCCTTCCCTCATCTTTAATAATTGCAACTTTAGCCCTTACATAATTGCACTTTGACAATTGATATTTGCACTTTTACACCTGGGCTTCAAATATGGGCTTTTGGGCTTCATTAGGCTTTATTTATTATAAAAATAATAATTCGAGGCCTGCACACAATAAATTACAAATTATTAATAAATGTGCAGAATTAAATGAATAAATATGAAAATGTGATGGTAAATGTTATGATAAAAATGCACTTTTGACTACCAATCACCACTTCAAAAGCCAAGGGTAAAGAAAAGGTAGATGAGAAATCTTATAAGCCTAGTGTACCATTTCCAAATAGGCTTACAAATCACAAGTCAAATGCTCACATGGAGAACATAAGAGAAATGTTTAATAAGGTCCAAATCAATGTCCCTCTTCTTGATGCCATACAACAAGTGCCATCATATGCCAAATTCTTAAAGGAAATGTGCACCAAGAAGAGGAAAACACAAGTCCCTAAGAAAGTCTTCCTAGCATCAACCATCAGCGAGTTGCTCACTGGTCCAATTCCTGTTAAATACAAAGACCCAGGGAGCCCCACCATTTCATGCATCATAGGACAGACTACCATCAATAGGGCACTTCTTGATTTGGGGGCCAGCATCAATCTCCTGCCTTTTTCTGTATATCAGCAATTAGGGTTAGGTGATCTCCTCCCTACCCAAATGATCATACAATTGGCTGATCGCTCTGTCACAAGACCCAAGGGGGAAGTTCACGATGTCCTTGTCAAAGTTGGGGAATTCATTTACCCTGTTGATTTTGTAATCCTTGAGACACAACCTGTGTCAAATTCCAATCAAAGGGCTCAAATTCCTGTCATTTTGGGACGACCATTCCTGGCTACAGCAAATGCCATAATCAATTGCCGGAATGGATCAATGAGGTTAACCTTGGTAACATGACACATGAACTCAATGTCTTCCACACACAGCCTCATAACAAAAGATCAAACATTTGAGGTCAGCTTTATTAGAGACAATTGTGAGGATTCAAAAGATGAGTCACAATTCTGTGATTCTCTTCAAGAACCTCCAATTGATATATCCTTTGAAGACTTATTTGCCGACGAGATCATGTGTCTGGATGAGTCAACTCGGGGTCAGTTAACTGATTGTATAATTCCGGATGTTGACATGAGTTTTGAAGAATTGCATGAAGAGGAGCTGGAATTTCTAAACATTGGAAGTCAAGAAATTCAGAGTGAAAAATGTGGTGAGGAAAACTTCTTTAGTGAAAAATGTGGTGAAATTAGGATGAACAACAAACAATTGAATCTGGAAACACCTAGGGCTAAGCAAATAATCCAACACGTTTCCCAAATGAGCCCGCGAAAACAGACGCACTGGAACGATGGGAAACGGGCCAGAGGAAAACGACCAAAGAAAAGCCTAGGTGAGGGTCACACTTGTAAATAATTTTTTGCACTTTTTTTTGTAAATAAAAGATTCTAACCCATTACCTATATCATGCATCATTTTATCTTGCATACATGAGGAAAATGCATGAAATAAGTGTGGGGGAGGGTTTACTAACATAGAGTTTTTAGATTTTCTTTCTTTTACACTTCTTTTAGAAATTTGAAAAAAAAAACTTTTTGAAATAAGAGACAAAGTTTTGATCTATTTTTAAGAAAATTAAGATGATCTTAGAAATTAAGAAAGCCTTAATTATGGCATCTTAAACCTAGTTGAAATAATAGATCTTGTTTAAAATTATAGGCTAAGTAAGTAAAATTGGGGAGATATTTTTATCTTGAATTTTTTGCCTTAGATAGTATGCACTTCACACTTACACATTTTTTGGATGGAAACAAAGACCAAAAATGCCATAAAATAAAAATAAAAATATATATATATAAATAAAACATCACTTATTAAGCAGGATAATTGTGCCTCAAGAAGCATGATTATTCACGCCTAACGGTGGTAAAGGAAATAAATAATCCCCTTAGTTTTGTGGCCTTTTTCACTCGAGTCCTTAAACCCTAGGGATGTTTTCTCATCTGGTGCCCTAAGACCGACTGGTTTGGGAGTCATCGGTTATAGGCTCGTTACATGGGTGAACTAGAAAGCCTAAACTAAGGGAAGAAAAAGACAAAGAAAAGTATATATAAATAAATGGCTTGATGGTTAGAGTTGAAATCCCAAAAATCTTCACTATCACAATGTGCATACTATCTAGGTTTTATGAAAGATAAAATATTCAATCCAATTTTGAATTCTTACCTTAATTGAAGACAAGATCTTGCATAGAGAATAAGTTTAAGGAAGAATGATTATAGATGGACTTATGACCTTAGATCACTTATATTTTTGCAAAAATAGTTCGAAAACATGTCTCTCTTTCAAAATGAATTTTCAAAATACTAACATTTGTTTTCTTTCTTTATGGATTTTGTGGGTGTAATCCGCTGAAAACCCTCAGGAGACAACACTCCTCCTCTAGGGTAACCTAGAGGTTTAACGGCTTGTTGCACGCGCTCAGTGCAATCGCGTCACCTGCGAAAGTGGTGTAATAAAATTGGTAGTATAGTTTTTCTTTCTTTTCTTGTTTTGCTTGGGACGAGCAAAAGAATAAGTGTGGGGGTGTGATTATTATTCATTTTTTTACATATTTTGCCACATCCACACCATGCATAGCATAAATAAATATGCATATCTTCAATAAAAATGTGATTTTTAATCTTTTCCTCTCTATTTTTGCAGGTCCATATTTTAATGGAGAAGAGGCCCAAAAATCCATGCAATTATCAAGTAATTAAAGGATTAATTAAGGCCCTAAAATCCAAGCCCAAAAGAGAGCCCAGATTCTGGAGATTTCCACGTGCCAGCTAGGACATCTAGAAGCTCCACGTGGCTAACGACCTCGCGCAAAATCCGCAAAAGAAATCTGGCGCCTAACGGCCCAGATTCTGCCGCGGAAACCAGGCCCAGGCCGCAGATCCGCGGCAGATCTGTGGCCGTTGGGCGCCAGCTTTCAGCCACCTATCCGGGTTCTAGAACCTTCTCTCTGAGGCTATAAATACAGCACCAGGGCCTTCACAAAAAAGGGGGAGAGGAGAGATTAGAGGATAAAGCTTTGTATTTTTGTAGGATTTTCTCTAGGATTTTTTAGTGCTTTAGATCTTCTCCTTTCTCCCTAGAAATTCTGCAAAAGAGAGTTGTAAGAGAGAGAAAGCTTGTGTAAACCAAGGGGTGACAACTTGTGAAGCAAGGATTAATCCATTCTCTTCTCTCTACTTGAGCATTTTCTAGTATTACTTGCTTTCTTTAATTCTAGCTTTACTTTACTTGCACTTTTATTCATGCTTTATTTTTCTTTTCTTATGGCTAGTAGCTAACTCTTTCTAACATGACTAGCTAACCACTAACCTTGCTAACTACTAACTCATGGTGATTGCTATTTTTAATCTTGCAAGTTGTATGGTCTTTTTCTTCTCCGATGGTCACTTTCATTGCTTGGCAAGTTCTTGTTGTAATTCCATATGATTCATGTGTGCCTCATTTAGAGCCTTGTCTTTGAACAAGTGCCTTGATGGAACATGGAGATGGAACACCAAACATATGCTATTTGTTGTACAACTTCTTTACTTCCATTAATGAATGTTGTATCTTCTTCCTTAGCATCCCTTGTGTGTCGCTCTTTTGATTCCATTATTGAAAGTCTATCTTGTAGGCCAATGATATCTATGAGGCTACAAGACAAGTCAAAGAATGATCACCCGTCATCCAAGTGGGAATGTAACTAGGCCAGCACGCAAGACAAATCATATGCCGATGAATCAACATGAGGCACGCATCACCATCACGGAGTTTAGTAAGTTTAGCAAAGTAGTAAGGTTAGCTAGTCATGGTTTTCTTCCATCTTAAAATCTTCTACAAGTTTTCATTCTTTTAGTTTTCTTTTCAAAGCCAATCTTGTTTTCATATCCTTTTCGTTTTATTTCCATCATGCACAAATCCACCGATTCTCTCACTTCTTTTTCCAATTTGTTTTCATTCTTTTAAAGCAAAGAAGAATCTTCATTTTCTTTCTTCACAACGAACCGTAACGCTTCCATCGCAAGCTCTCCCTGAGAATCGACTCGGTATAGCCCATGCTATAACGGAGATTTGGAAAGGGTACATTAATCTTTATAAATACATTGTGGAGTGATCAAGCACCTAAGGTTGACTCTAAACCTTCTCTCTTTTGCTGAATATCTGTGCAAATACTTCACCACACTACTCTTTTCCATTATCAGTTGCCCTCTGACCGCAATCCTTAGACTGACTCAGAGCTAGGTCAAGGAGACAACAGAAGAGGGTACTAAACATATATCTTGTATATAATGCCGCATGGTGAATATATATATATATATATATATATATATATATATATAATATATATATATATATATATATATATATATATATATATACATATATATACATATATATATATATATATATATATATACATATATATATATACATATATATACATATATATATATATATATATATATAATATATATATATATATATATATATATATATATACATATATATATATATATACATACATACATACATACATACATATATATACAGGAATATGTATATCAGCCGACAGCTGAGAGTCTCTCTCAGCCTGCGGTGACGTGGCACAATATTTGCCACACCACTAAGTTGCGGCCCGCTTTTTGGAAGAAGTTAAATTACTAAATGCCCCTCGGTAAAAGGCACTTGTCCCGTAATTGTATATTATTATTTTCCCCCTACTTTACCGCTCTTTGTCAGATTTAGGGTTTCATTTTTCTGCCATAAAGTTATTTCTGAAAATAGCGATTTTCGGATCAGGTTTTTCTCCTTTTTATTTAATGTCGACGTCAGAGCAGTCCACTTCCCCTACCAATTCTTGTCGCAGTTGTAAACGATCTCTATCTCCTGATCTAAATATGGACCATATATCATCTAGTTTAACTTTCTCTCAGAATATTGAAAGTATTGAAAGATTGAGATCTTTACATGCTGATCAAGAGGTTTTTATTTTATCAATTTTTCTGCGCAATTTCTAAAATGTTGAAGATTTTTGTGTAGCGTATATAGAACTGTGACCTAGATTTCGTTTTACAGAGCAATATAATCACTTGTTCTAAAGTCTTTTTTTCAGAAAGAATTTCACAGTTTTGTTAAATGCGATCTCAGTCGCACCTATTTAATTTAATACACTAAGATTTATGCACTGGACCACTAATTTAATACACTAAATTTTACTAACTGCGACCACGATCGCAGTTTGTATTAAAAACATTTTTTGACTGTATAAGCTATTTTTATAACTGCGACCTTAGTCGTAGTCCTTTTTTCATAATTCTTACACGTGTCCATGTCAATTATATCTATTTTATATACTAAATTTAAAGAATTGTGATTTAAGGTCGCAGGATATACTAATGAGAGAGTTGCACAGTTATTATTCACGTTTTTAAAAAAACTGGACATACGGAAAACTGCGACTACGATCGCAGTCTTTTATTTAGAAATTATAAATTTCTTTACATCTGCGACCTGGGTCGCAATTTTAGTAATTACAGTTCAGACGTGTGATATTCAATTATTTGTTTTATTTAGTTTAGCAATTTTTTGTAGGATCTGAATTCACATGGAGAAATGTCTGGCAGCTCAATCTTTTTGTAGGAAAACAGTTTATCACAGATGAGGAAGCATACAACTTCTACAATTCTTATGCAACGAATAGAGGTTTTGGTTTGAGAAGAAAGGGAATAGATAAGTCATAGAGGCCTCCTCATGAAGTTATTTGCAGAAAATTTTTTTGCAACAAGGAGGGTTTGAAGAAGATGTGTGACAAAAGACAAAATGGGCTTACAGTCCACCATCGAATCGACACTTGAGTAGCGTATCCTGCTAAGATGCATGTGAGTCTTCGTTTTTTTTATTTGAAAGAAGATCTTGTGTTGTCACCAAGTTTGTTGATTCTCATTCACATGAATTATCAAGCCCGGATAAGGTCCATCAACATTACTCTCACCAGACACATCGATCAAAGATTAGAAGAAGCATTATGAGCAATTTGGTTGATGTAGGAATTCGCCCTTCAAATATTTCCCGTATTGTTAATGCAATGAACCACAGAGAAGGTTGTGAAGAAGTAAGCCCGCAACAAGTTATTGATTTTACTCGTTACCGTAGAAATAACATTGGCCATGAGTTTATTACGATCATCAAATATTTTCAAGAAAAAGCCGAGTCTGATCTCGAATTTTTCTTTGCAAGTGAAGTTGATAATGCGGCCACACTTAGAAGCATTTTTTAGGCTGATGGAAGAATTATTTCCTCATATTTGAGGTTTTTTGATGTAATCGTTTTTGATACAACATACAGGACTAATCACTTGAGGTTGCCATTTGCTCCATTCACTAGAGTAAATCATCATCGGCAGTCAATTTTGTTTGGCTGTGCATTGCTGGTGCATGAGTAGAGGGATGCATTTGTATGGCTGTTCAATAAATGGCTCAAGTGCTTTTATGGAGTTGCACCAAAGTTGATTATTATTGATCAGGATGCCCAGATCGGTGATGCCATCAAGATGGTTTTTCCAACTACTCGGCACCGGTACTATTTTTGGCATGTACGAAAACATATTACCGAGCAACAAATCCCGATGACGAACAAGTATGGGAAAGATATGGTCTCTGATTTTCTTCTTTGGTACACCTCCCGTGATATAAGCACATGCTGCGAGGAGCAATGAAGACTGATGAATGAAAAATATCATTTAGATGAAGAAGAAGACAGTTGGTTATTGAAGATGTACAGATTGCGTGGACACTAGGTTAATGCATATCTCAAGGATGTTTTCTGTGCTGGAATGATAACCAATCAGAGGTCTGAGAGTATTAATTCTTTCTTGATGGATTTGTCAATGCAAACATGAAACTAGTTAAATTTGTCCACCAATATGATAAAGCTATTTCTACCCGTCGTATTTCTGAATCTTAACAAGACTTTGAATTTTGTGCCCAACTGTACATCGTATCCATATGAGATACAGGTTTTGAAGTTGTATACCCCAAAGATTTTTCAGTTGTTCCAAAAGGAATGGGCAGTTGTAATAACACTCTTTTCAGAAGAGTTAGAACACGATCGACCCAGAGCAAAATATTTGGTTGGTGATTTTTCAGAATCAAAAGACACCTGGGAAATGATTAGTTATGAGAAGTCTGATGAACTTGATGTGTCTTGTAGTTGCTCATTATTTGAAACAGAGGGTATCCTTTGTAGGCATATTCTGTGCATTTTATGATGCAATCATGTTACACATATACCAGAATCCTATATACTTTAGAGATGGAGGTTGGATACTCGTTACAAAAATGTTGCAATTGAAAATGGCATTAGGCCTTTTCCCAGTCAAGGCACTCGAAGGACGGCTAGATTGTGGACACTTCGTTCCAAATTTAATGCAATTCTTGAAATGGTGGCCGATTCTGATCTCCATCTTTCAAAGCTGATGCTGTTTTGAAAGATTTGTTGAAGAAACCAGTAATGAATACAAAGCCAGGTAAGTAAATTATCAATCATCACAGTCTAAAACTAATATTGGTTCCAGTGATCCATCGTTGCTCTGCAGGATGGTGGAGAATTAACTATACGCGATCCAATTAGTCCTGTACCAACCAAGGGGAGGCCTAGAGGTGCATCTAGACTTAAGTCTGGTTTTGAAGATTCTCTATCAGAGAAGGAAGTGAAGCACTGAAAGTGTGAAAACTGTCAATTAGGCCATTATAGGACTGGTTGTCCATTATTTGTATTAAATTAACCTGTTATATAATTCTTTTAAAGTTTGATGTTTCAAATTCTTACTTTTCCTTTTTAATTGTAGAGGAAGTAGTTTCATGTTGCGTCTACCTAGAACGAATAAAGTTTTCATTTTCACAGCTTCAGTCATCAACTGTGACCATGGTCGCACTGCAAGAGAGATTCATTTCGTATACTACGACCTAGGTCGCAGTATAAACAAATTTTTTGTTCCTTTCCAAGTGCTTCCCATGTACTGCACTTTTGTAAGCACTTGTACTTTAAAATTTCACTGTGACAATGTTGGCCTATATATTTTACCTTTTAGTTTATTGAGCATAGACAGCGACTTTGGTTGCAAATATAGAAGTATATGGAGATAACTGCGACTGGAGTCACAGTGTATCATTACATATATAAAATTTTTTGTTGCTTTTCAAGTGTCACCCGTCTCTTGGTATTATAATAACATTTGAATATAGTTGAAATGACTCCGTTGAAAATTCATTGCGAAAATTTTTCGTATGTTATGTTTTAGTTCACTGAACATAGACTGCGACCAGGGCGCAGTTCATATTTGCCTATTTGAGAACGACTTTGGCGAAGTCTACAGCAGTTCCATAACTGCGACCATAGTCGCAGTTTAAATTTCAGGCGAATCTTTGATTGATTAGTTCTCAAGTTTGAATGAAATATTACATTAAAATCTTTAATTATATTACCTTTTCAATTATACACTGTGACCTGTAGCGAGGGAACGAATGGGAACTATACATCAAATCATCATTAGATGATTGGCTTCTTTCTGGTGAAGATGGTGGAGAAGAAATTTTTTAATCTGTTTCCGAATATTGAAAGAGATGAATTTCAGAAAACCAATTTAGTCTGTTTGTTATCCTCTAATGGACATCCTTTATATAGTAATAATCTAGGAATTCCAAAAGATTTATGCTCTCAAACGACGTGAACAGGCACAAATTTATTCTCTACCTTTTTTCAAAAAGTGTATACTTTCTAGGTGACTGTTCAGTTTTCAAAAACAGGTAAAAAGTTAATATATTTTTACACGCAGTTACTTTGTACCTTGAATACGTCTTAATTTCTAAAGGTAGAAAAAGACATGGATGATCATTTTTACATTTCGTTAAATTAATTATAGTAATAAAATTAAAGCATATATCGTTATGTATATAAAAACTTTGGAGTTCCGAATAGGGCAATGCGACCATAGTCGTAGTGCGATCTAATAGTCGCATCAATAACTGCGACCGCAATCGCTGTCTCGATTACATTAATAGAATGCTAATAAATAGATACATTTTTTTACAGACGAAATTGTTCATGCGACCATTGTCTCATTATAAGCAAACGATACAAGCTATTGATACAGAAACTTTAAAAATATTAGTATAAAATACTGGGTCGCAGTACGTTTATTTAAAGAAATAAAAGAAAATAAGACTGCGACCTTGGTCACAATAGACTTTAATACATTATAATATACTACGACCAAGGTCACGATGATATTTCACACTGCGACTTCGGTCTAAATTTCTAATTAAATAAAATAATTCACCAATTATATCCTTTGTTTCTTCATACAGCGACCAAGGTCGCAGTGTAATATGTCAGTGTCCAGTTAATCCAATTAGTAGAATATAATACATTGCACCCAAGGTCGCTTTACAATTTTGTAATTAACCAAAATAATTTACCATAAAGGGACCTTTGTATCATCATACTGTGACCATGCCCCAAAAAGAAGAGAACGAACGGCAACACTGCGACATAAGTCGCAGAGTTTTAGTAAAAAAAACCTTAAAAAAATGAATCTGTTTCCGAATATAAGCAAATGATACAACTTTCCAGGTCCTGACTGTGATTTTGATCGCAGTAGAAATTCTGAACTCATGATTTCTTTCTAATATCAATGCGACCTAAGTAATAACAGCTATAGAATGGAAATAAGAAAATCTCAGTAGTTTGTATAACAAATGAATAAAAATGTTTACAAATTACATTAATAAAGACAACAGACCTGCTTTACACCTAATGTTACATTTATAAAAAAAATGAGGTATATCAATGAATTAAAATATTATAATTAAAAAATTTAATCAATTATCAGTCTTCAAATACCATCCTTCTTATAAATTATGTTTCTTCATCCCAACTTTTCTCTCTATCTGTGAGTAACATATATGCAAGCTCGCTTCTTAGTCTCTGTACATCGGATGCCGTCACAGTATCAATGGCTGATGGACTACCAAATGTTATACTTTCCATGTACTTGCATACATATACAGCTCAATCAACACTGAAAATTGTACAGGGAAATCATTAAAAGAGATTAGATTTTTGTACTCTAAATAAGCAGAAAATATGTTAGGTAAATGTCACAAGAAAAAAATACATGTTTGCTTGTTGGGGACATCTTGCGTATTTTATATTTTTTTTCATTAATTTATTAAAATCAATTTTAAGAATTTGTAATAACCTTTCTTTCTGCAATGTCAATAGAATAAAATATCAATATTAACCAAATTAAATGCAAATATTCAGTAAGCACAAAATTAAAAATCAACTCACCATTGTTCTTGCATCTTTCTGATAAAGATTTAATGTATGACTTGATTTTTCCACTGGGACCAAAGAGTTATAAAAATTCCTCTTGTGTTTAGTAATTAAATACCAACAAGGTCCAGTGAAATTCAGCTTCCTAGGCACTGTATTTGTGATTGATCAGGAAGAACATGTACTGCACATCAGTTGTCCAGTTTTTCAACAAATGCTTGATGAAATAATCTTTAAGATCTCTACTTTGAGATACAACACCGTGCTGTTAATAACAAAATAAATTTAAAATGCAATCAAAATATAAAAAACGATTTGAAAATCAGATGTTATTCTGCCAAGACAACTGACTGCGACCAAGGTCGAAATGTATTTTTGTTAAAATATTTTTAGTTGCGACCTTGATCGCATTCATTAGTATCCATGTTTAATTTTAAGGATTTCTTAGCAGCTACGAGTGTTATAAGGATTAATTATTAACATGCACTGCGACTAAGGACGCAGGGTTATTATTAATTAAGAATGTTGCCTACGACTGCGACCAAGATCGCAACAGCATTACTCAATTGATATTCTTAAGGATTAATAATAACCTCGACTGCGACCTAGGTCGCAATACATTCTTTATGCCTTATCAGCAGCAAAGGTGACTAGTAGAATTTTTAACCTTCAAAAATTTGAAGTACAAAATTAATTAGAAAATTGATGTTTTAATTAACTATAAAGGAGAAAATAGATGTTTACCCAAGCTTCACTTCGAAAGAATAGATTTTGCAATCCTCTACTCTTCTGTAGATACTTCTTGTAGAAATGAATTATATTGGCATCTAAATTTCTACTAAACATCAGGTCCTCAATGTTAGTTTTTGCAACTATTATTCCATTGTCGGTATCCTGATATGCAATAGAACTGCAAGAAAAACAAAAAAAATTTAATAATTAGATTATTCTAATATAAATATCTTATATTTTTGATATAATTTAAAATAAAATTAATTAACTTACTCAGAGGAGGCTTTGTCCAAGAAATTTTGATGAGAGCTTGTTGATGTGGCTGCAAAATTCTGTATGCAGCGGTTTTAGTCAATTCCCTAGTTTTTGGCTGATTGTCTGAAATCTGTTCGTTGCTGAAACCAGTGGTTGAAGTCTGAGCCGCAGTCTATGGAAGAGGATCTTCATTAATTTTCTTTTTTTGTTTGGATAAACGAAGTCGGAGTCATCGCGATCTCTTTCAGCACGCTTGCGTTCTTTGACTCCCCTTTCTATCATTCCTTTAGAGTAATCCAAAATTTTTCCTTTGAATACTTGCCTCTGAACCGGAGTCTGTTCTTGAATTTTTTTCTTCAGAAGCTCTGTCTTTTGGAGTTTAAGTATCTGTTGAGTTAAATTTAAAGAAAAAATGAGAAAATCTTCCCCAGCAATACTTACTTCAAAATTCAGAACCCTTGAAATCCTCCTCTTCCTTTTTCTTCTGCTCTTCTGCCTGCTTCTCCATCTGCTCCCTCATCCTTTTTTGCTTCTTCTCCTCTTCCTGCTTCCTCCTCCTCTCCTCTTCTTTCATCCTCTCCTTCTTCTTCTCTTCCAGCTCTTTCTTCCATTTCTCCTCTAGAATTTACGATTTTTCTCCCCTCCGCCTTCAACTGCCTCTTTGTCTTCTCTCATCCTTCCTCCTCTTCTCCTTCTTCTCCTCTTCCTTCCTTCTCTTCTCTTTCTCTCCTCCTCCTCTTTCTTCCTCCTCTTCTCTCTCCTCCTCCTCTCCACTTCTTCCCTCCTCCTCTTCTCCTTCTCATGCTCCTCCTCTTCCTTCCTCCTCTCCTCCTCTTCCCTCCTCCTCTTCTCCTTCTCCTGCTCCTCCTCTTGCTTCCTCCTCTTTTTCTTCTCCTCCTCTTCCCTCCTTCTCTTCTCCTTCTCCTTCTCCTCCGTAGCAGTGGTTGCTCTCAGCAGCTCTTCTTCTTCTTCTTTTACTTTAATTTTCCTCTGCTGCTTTTTAAATTTTCTCTTCTATCTCCTCTCTCTTTGTTTTTTCTTAATTCAGCCTTGAGAGTTTTCTCAGTCTCTATTTTTCAATATTTCTTTAATCTCAAGTACTGATTTTCATTCCTCAAAAGTTCAATTTCTTCAGCTTGTTCATCCCGTGGTGCTGGCAAATAACCTGCAATAGTTGGTTCCTGTTCATTCATTGGTTCCTCAACTATTTAGACATGCTCTGGTTCTGTTTTCGCTGATATGTTAGCTTCATTATGTATATCTTCTTCTTCTTCTTCTTCTACTCCTCCTCCTTCAACAGGAAGGCCAATCATATTTCTTTCATCATTAGAAATGTTGGCCATTTGACAAAAAATCTGAAATAAAAAATAAACTGAGATCTTATACAAATCTTATAGTTATATCGCAGATGAATAAAACATTTACTAGAATAGCTAACAAGGAACTGCGACCTAGGTCGCAGTAATAGGCATTAAATCAGACATATAAATCCATACTGCGACCATGGTCGTAGTACATATCAATGAAATAAATATAACTACAATCATGGTCGCAGTTTATGTACAACGAGTTATCAAGGGAAATGCGACCATGGTCGCACGCCATTGTACTGCACATCAGTTGAACTGCGACCATGGTCACACTCCATTTTAATGTATAAAATTATAATCAACAGTATATGGTCGCTAACATTTAAAAACTTACGATATCTGCGTCAAGATCATTTAGATCAATTTCAGTCAGAGCTCTACTAATGTTTTGGAGGTCCCATCTTACTGCCCGTGGAGTTTTGTCCTCCAAACCAGACCTCGGCTCAAAGATAGCAACCCTTTTACAGAGCCAATACTGCAAAATGTATAATTACATTAGTTTACATAAACATTGACAATATATAAAGAAATTTCAACAATATTTGTCAAATATGATATTCATACTTACAATAATTGGCACAAAGCATCTTTGCAGCTCATATGTGGTGTGCCTGAAGATGTCCATTGACTCAATCAGGAATTGCCAAACAGCTTTAGCGCAACATATTGTCTTCATCAGCTGCATATTGGCAATCTGTTGCACAATATACCACGGCACTGTGCATTTATTGCCAGAAAAGAATAGAATGGCCGACATATACAGGATGATTATTGTCGTAAAGTCATGAGCTGCAAGCCTTTGTCTATCTCTTATAATTTCATTTAAAGCCACTTGCTGCTCAAGCTGTTCATCCTTGGTCACATCTAATTCAGTCCTCCCTCTTTCTTGATCAGAAGATCATCCAAAGCTTCTTCAATGGATACTTTCATGATCTTCTTTATATTAGGAAAATAATGTTTTAAACCCTCTATCCTTCATTATACAGGTCGTATTCATAATAAAATCCACCCCATTAATAGGTAGACCAAACGTTAGGGCAACATCCTCCACCGTTATCTCAATTTTTTTGCCCCCAATTCTAAAGGTCCTGGTATCCCTATCATACTGGTCTACAATTTTCAGCACACTGATGTTTGATTTCAGACCTTTTTCAGCTCCAAACTCCTCATTGTAGAAGGCCATGAAGATTGGGCTAAACGGGGTCCCTTCATCGCATTTATGAAATCGGCCTTAATGTGCTTTTTGAATTTTCTAATGAATTCGCACATAGGCTTTAGACTCGATCTCATAGGACAACCCTCACTTCTTATTTACCTATAGATGCAAAAATATAAAAACATTAGTATAAAATACCGGGTCGCAGTACGTTTATTTAAAGGAATAAAAGAAAATAAGACTGTGACCTTGGTCGCAACAGATATTAATAACTTATAATACACTTCGACCAAGGTTGCAATGATATATTACACTGCGACTTTGGTCGCAATTTTCTAATTAAACAAAATAATTCACCAATTATATCCTTTGTTTCTTCATACAGCGACCAAGGTCGCAGTGTAATATGTCAGTGTCCAGTTAATCCAATTTAGTAGAATATAATACATTGCGACCAAGGTCGCAATGTAATTTTGTAATTAACCCAAATAATTTACCATGAAGGGATCTTTGTATAATCATACTGCGACAGGGACACAATATTCAATCACGCTAACCTGGGTAACAGACTGCGACCATACCCCTAAAAAGGAGAGAACAACGGAAAAACTACGACATCAGTCGTAGAGTTTTAGTAAAAAGAAACCTTAAAAAATGAAAGTGAATAATTTCTAAAACAAATAATTTTAAATGTCTGCGACCAAGGGTCGCATAGATCTAAAATGCTAATTCAGACAACTGCGACCCAAGTCGACATAAAAGGGAATGAAAAAAAAAAAATTGGCCTTGGCGTTGTGTTACAAAATTTAAAAATTTAAAAAGCAATTCATGATCGAAAGTTTGCGAATCTTTCACTCTTATTTGCGATCATGGTCGCAAGTTTTAAAAAAAATTATTTAACATTTTTTTTTTAAAAACCAAAAAAACTTGAAAATTTAAAAAAAAATATCAAAATAATTTAGTAAGAATACAGTTAATCAGACATATTTAAGTTAAGTTAAAATAGAAATATTTCTAAAAAAAAGAAAAAATGGAATCAAATCTTAAAAAAAATATAACTACTAAATTTACAAACCCTAAAAAAAAATTCTGGGTTTCCCCATTACCTTTTTCCGCGGATGATTTCCTTGGAGCCTCTTTAGCAGATATTTTTTCAAAAACTAAGAAATATTGGGAAACAATGGCGCAAATCTTTTCGGATTGATCAATGAAAATTTAGATCTGTAAAATTTTATGAAAGGAAAGGTTTTACATATAGTAAAAAGTCATGAGGGAGGGTATTTTCATCAAAACGATTGTTGAAGTGACTGATACTAACTCAGGCGAGAATTTTTTGGTTTTCGTCCGCCAAAATTAATGTCAAATTCATGGCTATTATGTTACCACGTCCCGCCGGCTGAGAACTCTCTCAGCTGGCGGCTGAGGTATAGTAACCCATATATATATATATATATATATATATATATATATATATATATATATTATAATATATGTATGTATGTATGTATGTATGTATGTAGTAATGATCTCATATGTAACAAGTCATCAAGGAAATACAAATCCCTAACTGTTCACTCATCCGTATCCCCATCCTCTACGTGATGGTCACCACTATACAAGAATATAAAAAGTAAATACACATCTCCATCCGCACCCATCTCCTCCGCGCGATGGTCTTAACTTCTCCAATACAAAAATGAATGATTCCTTATGTAGAAATGTGATACGCTAAATCAATTCATGGCATATTACTCAACCATCACCATATCATGTATACACCACAACACGTATCCAAAGAATATCCACATATTCCATACATGTGAATTCAAGCATATTCATATGTAAAAATCATATCTTTATCCATCCCAAACCCTAGATCTTGCAAAAGTCATACTTTTGTAGATCCATTCTACTTTAGATTTACGTGGTAACATATCACCAATCAAATGGTGATCATATAATAAACTCACTTAAATCGAACCATAATAACATCATAAAAATCACATTTTAATAATTGAAATCCTTGATCCGATAAAAATCATTTTTTAGATATCAAAACAACTTAATATTATTATGGGTATTAACAAATAATTAGAGGATCTACATATATTAAATCTAGTTAGATCTAAACATGGTGATGAACTAAAAATCATATTTTTAACATGGTGTTAATCCTAATCCTCAAGATTTTAGGAAGAGAGCAATCAAGAGAAGGATACTTGCCTTGCTAGGCAATGGAGCTTCTCTTGGACAATAAGAATCAATGGAGAAGTCTCAAGACCACCAAATAACAAACACCCCAAAAATAAATTTAACTCATCTATTTATTAAGGATTGAGAAGGGCCCAGAACATGGGTCTAGACCAACTATCGGTCGACGGTCAGTCGAACGAAGGTCTCCAAACGACATAGATCGGTCGACCGGGCAGTCGACTGAAAACTTGTCAGGACTCTCTATTCAAGTTTGGTCGACCACCCGATCGATCGACTGCCAATGCCCAACTCTATGTTGGGGATCGGTCGATCGTCCGATCGACCGACGACACCCTACTTGCAAATTGGTGCAGGTTGGTCGACCGAGCGGTCGGCCTAACCATTGTCAAAAGCTGATATTTGATTGGTTCTGCACATAATCTTTTCAATCTCTTCTCTCTCGTGTTGCGTAGACCTCTACCAGAGGTAGGAGGCACATAACTACTTTGTGTGTGTGCGCGCGCGCGCTCTCAATCAAACTCTATATCACTCGTATATCCCTCTCATATATGCAACGATTCATTCTTATTCGAATGATACATAACCCATTCTTGTGGTCAACTGGCATATCCATTTAAAATGAAATCAATACTACAATATGAAATTAGAATTCACACATGAAATATGAAGCTAGCACTCTAATTATTTCCCGGGGGTTATAGCCCAAAACTTTCTGTAAATCACCTAGAGGGGGGTGAATAGGTGATAATGCTAATCTAGAAACTAAATGCGGAAGCTAAAATAATTTTGCAATCACTTAGTACAACACACAAGTGTAGCCGAATTCCCCGTGAAGGGCTCTGGACTAACTCCTCTTGATTCCCCTAGATATGGGTTGAGGTGCTATATTAAGCTCTTGTGGTTAAGTACAAGTGAGGCACACACACAAGCAAGCCAAGTATATAAGGATGATCAATATGAATAATGCAAGGCACAAATGCAAGCAATAAGATAAGAATGAATGAATGATGCTTTGCACAAATAAAAGAGAGAGAGTTAGAGAGACAATGGATCAAACGCAAACACAAGGATATGTTTCGAGGTTCGAGCCCCTAGCTCTACGTCCCCGCCTTCACCGAGAAGGATTTCTAATCCACTATCTTGTCCACCGAGGACTCCCACCGAGGGAACCTCCACCGAGGAGGATTTTTACAACAAGGGAGTACCGAACTCCTCTCTCAAACACCGCCTCACAACCGAGGGGTAGGCCCGTAGCCAAACAACAACCAACACCTCTACCGAAGAGGTTACAACCAAACTCCACCTCTCACTAGAGGGAGCAAACACAAGCCTCAACCTCTACCAAAGAGGGAGAAAACCAATCACCCGATCAACCTCTACCAAAGAGGGATACAACAAAAACAAGGGTGTACAACTTGGAGGTTTCCACAACCTCAAACAATCTCTCATTTTCACAAAACAAGATCCTAATAGATTAGGATAGAAGATATAGCTCAAGTGGATATCAAGGTGTTTTTGGAAAGCAAATAACAAAGAAAATCTACTTGGAAATCTCTTGTAGATGATATAAATGAAAATCCAAAACAATATCCCAAAACCTAGTTTTCTTTGATTTTCAAAACCCTTGAAAAATAATAAAGATGAAATCTTTAAGCTCTAAACACTTTTTAAAACTTGTAAAAACACTTCAGAAAAGTAGAAATTTTTGCTCTTGAAAATCTTCTAAAATCCCAATTAAATGGGGTATTTATAGGCCCAAAGAAAACTAGCAGATCAGCCTGACAGGCTGGCGGTCGACCGGCCGGTCGACCGGCAACGATCATATTTATGATCGTTGGGCAATCCCGGTCGACCGCCCAGATACAGAGAGCAGAGCTCTCTGGTCCGGTCGACCAATCGGTCGACCGGCCCACTGTGCTGCCAGACGTTCACAGCTCTGTGCATGTCGGTCGATCGCCACGGTCGACCGGCCCTTGGTGCGGTCGACGAGCGGTCAACCGACCTGGCCTGTCAGCCAGTTCTGGGTCAGAAACTGGGTCAGAGAAACATGTTAAAAAATTCTAATAAATCTCGTAAAATATATAAAAATCCCAAAAATAGTTTTAACATTTTGCATTGATATATAAACATGTGATAAAAATTTCAACTCAAATATCAAGCAAGTTAGACTATTTTTTGTGTCTTATCATTTTTATCAAAAACCAAAACTTGTATTTTGTCAAACTTTGATTTTTCAATACATGAATAGGATAGTCAAAATAAGTTTGTATAAGTCATGTAAGCATGTATATATAGAGCACATCTAATATACATAAAAATAAAGTAAACTTGTTTTGATCAATCTATTCATGAAAACCAATTCCAAACATAAAACTTGTGTGTGTTGTGCACTTGAGCATATCAACTATTCTAAGCTTTACACATGGATCTAAAACACACTAAACTAAAACTAGGATACCTAAGTCTTCTTGACGATCTTCATGTTCAAGTCGACTCGATCCCAAACGTGATCCACTGAGCATGGCTATGAATGATCTTTGATGCTCGGGCTCTGGAATCACCCAGTGAAAGCTTCCAAACTCCTCTTTTGAAGTAATCACCAACTAATATCTTGTTACATGATCTGAAACTAAAATCACAAGATTATTAGTAAACATAACTACATGAGTTAATCATCATCAAAACTAGAGAGGAAGGCCTCCGGGCCAACAATCTCCCCCTTTTTGATGATGACGAAACTCATGGAGTTATATATGCATGGATTAAAGCTAAGCTTCAAAGAAGCTCCCCCTTAACTCATGCATAAAACAAATAAACATAAATATGCAATGAATGACAATGCAAAAACAATAAAAGACTCTAGATACTAATGAAATGTTCAAAAATCAAAACATGCTCTAGATACCAATTAAAATTAAACTAAATTAAACTTAATATATGCAAAACATAAACAAACTCAAAATCTTTCTCCCCCTTTTTGTCAATCATCAATAAAGGGGTAAAAATAAAACAAATCAATAAATTTTTCTCCCCCTTTTTGTCTAAAACAAAAAAATATCAATATAGGGGTGACAATCAATTAAAATATTAATTGAAAATATGTTAAAGTAGCATCTTGATACTAATTGAAGTAAACATAGATCAATCAACAAATGGTATATGCGATATACATTCATGAAGAGGAAGATGTGAAGCTTTCCTACATAGATACATTACATGAAGGAGGGATGATAAGCCCTAATTCACATAACGTACACTATGCAATGCATAAGAGGAGATGTGAAGCTCCCCCTACACACGTGTACCACATAAAGAAGAGATGTCAAGCTCCTCAATACAAGATACACTCAACATGAATCTATATGTAGAAGAGATGTTAAGCTCTCCTTGCATTTAGGCAATACAAATCAAAACTTTTGTATTTATCTTTAAACAAAATTTGAGAAACAAAATTAAAACATTCAAATAAACATCTTGATATCAAAGAGAGTATTTTTCTTTTTAAGTATATGATATCAATTTCAAATTTTTATTTTCTATCATAAAGCAAGGGAGTGGAAATACAAATACCAATTGAAATATAAAAATCGAATTTTCTCCCCCTTTATGAAATACCAAAAAAACAATGCGTAAGCTAGAATTAAGATACCAATTGAAAATTTGAGTCAATTGAAACAAAGTTAAACTCAAGCTTTGGGATAAACAAAATTTTGTGCTTAAACATATAGGGATATAATAAGCACAAATAAAACATATATATGTATGAAAAGTTTAATACCAATCGAAATTGATACTCTTCGAAATGTAAGCAACATATAAAAAAAATATATGAGTATACAAAAATGTCAATATTGATACCAATTGAAAGAATCTAATGATACCAATTGAAACAACAATAATATCAAAGTATAACTCATATTCCTAACCTCCCAATCACGTTCAAGTTTTAAAATGATTTTCAATATAAAGCATACATGAGCATGATCTCCCATCCAACCACCCTTTGAAGGTAGGGTTTTCAAAAATAGATTTGAAAATAAGCTTTGTTTGGAAAACTCTACCATATGAAGAATACGAACTAGTTTAATGAAAAAACTTGTAAACTAGTACGAAATCCTTCAAGCAAGGAATAAAACAAAATTATTTTTCATGAAACATGAAATCCACATGATAATCAACACTCTAAGCCAATTAAGCATAAATATGACTCATGAAAACAAACACACGAGTAAACAATAAATGTGATTGTACAAATAAGATGTGAAGATCATAATCATGAAAGATGGACAATAAGCTCAATATTCCTTGAAACAAGAAAACATGAAAATCATCAAAACTATTTAATCTTCAAGGTATGTATGTCCTATACAAACTAAAGTATACATACATATCCAAACACAACGAGTCCACAAAGATATATGCATGAAGGCACGTGGCTCAAAAGGATATACATGTATATCTAATAGTTTGGACAAGATAGGCATATGCATGAAGTTTAAACATGAAAACATAAAACAAATCCAAAAATAGGAATACAAGTTTAAAAATGCATGGATCATCAAAACTAGACTATACTAGCACATCTAATGGGTTCAAATAAGCATTCAAGCTCAAACATATATAGATTTATTTGTGGCCCACTATATGCACAAATATATACCTAGTCTTAATGAAAACTAACATTTAAACATGTATTCAAAACATGAAGCATAAAACGGGATATAAATCAACATGAAAAACATAAACATGATTATTATGAAAATTCTCATGTGATTAAACCTATGATAAACATGATAGCTAAACAAATGGTGAGAACACAAAATAATGATCTATATTAAACATGGGTGTCTCAAAAGGCTATACATGCATGTCAAGAGTCTAATAATCATTGGCGTTTCATAATGATCATATAAACATCAAACATGCTATATATAATAAACATGAAAAGCATGCAAATATAAATAAGGAGTAAGAGATCGTTACCAAAGCCTATGAGGCAACTCTCCATGTCTCCAAATAAGGTGGTCCTTCCACCAAACTTTCCTTGAAAGTGATGCATCCAAATAATCTCCTTTAAGCTCGAAACACATCCACTCTAAGGTACCGCTACTCTCACGTCATGTGAGAGCCCACTCCTACATCAAATACAAGAGGGGTGGTCTTTGGTACCCACAACTTTTTGGGTCCATGGGGGTTAGTACCTTCTCTAACCCAAACAAATTTATTTGCTAAATTTGAAACATGTATTCTATCATAACAAAATTTAGCAAGGTGGCCCTTACGTCCACAATGTGTACAAGTGTACACATGAGCATACAACGTGTGATGGTGTCCGTGAGGAGCATGTGTATGCCGTGATGGGTGTGCATGCATAGATGGAACTTGTTTCTTTCGAAACAAGAATTCCAAACGTGTATGGCCCATAACACATTGGCTCAAAGTAGAGCCCAAACAATCAACATTCTTCTTAAGCATGGATATATCTTTTTCAATTAAAGAAGAGGTGGCACATGCAATAGGTATTCTAGGTGAAGCATAGCAAACATGAGAAACAATATCATTTTTCAAAGATTTATTTTTATTTAAACAAATTTCTAATTCTTTTGAAATAAAATCAATTTCTCTTTTCAAAGAATCATTTTCTTTTAAAACAAATTCAACTTTTGAAGACAAAAACTCATTATTTTTCAAAACATTATTACAATCATTTTTATTTTTCAAAAACTCATTTTCTTTTAGGACAAGATCAAATTGAGATTTTAATGAATTCCTTTCATTAGAAATCTCCTCTTTCTCTTGCAAAACATTGTTAAGTCTAGAAATCAAATTTTTATTATCATTGTTAAGGCCAAGACTTTTCTTTTTCAAAATCTTATATTTTTCAAATAATTTTTTACACACAATAGATAGTTCTTCATTCAAAGTATGGGCATCAACAATTCATCACATGAAGAACTAGAATCAAAACTATCTAGTTGAGTTTCCGATTGTACCTCAAGGGAGTCATTCCCTTGGAACATATAGCATTGTTGTGGCTCGGATTCATCTCCACTAGATTCGTCCTCTTGTTGGATTTGCATTTGAAGCTCGGAGGTGGTGGTAGTTGTCAACTTGTTCCACACTGCAAAGGCGAAATCAAGATTAGAAACAAGTAAAAGATATTCTTTAGATAGGGTGCTTCTAATGGCCTCAAGGGCTTGTGCATTGGCCCCTATATGCTTGCTATCACTAAGGTAGGATTCCTTGGTAATGGCAAGGTGAACCTTATATCTTAGGGTTTGTAAATAGATGGACATCTTAGTCTTCTAAACAATAATGTTGGAAGGGTCAAACATAGGAGGGGTCATGAAGTCCATGGGTCCAAACTATATGTGTGCAAACAAGCAAATGCAAATGATAGACTAGCAAACAAGGATCTCACTCCTAAGATGTTAAGCCTAAGTATCAGGAGCGTAGGCTCTGATACCAATTGTAAATCACCTAGAGGGGGGGTGAATAGGTGAAAATGCTAATCTAGAAACTAAATGCAGAAGCTAAAACAATTTTGTAATCACTTAGTACAACACACAAGTGTAGCCGAATTCCTAGTGAAGGGCTCTGGACTAACTCCTCTTGATTCCCCTAGATATGGGTTGAGGTGCTATATGAAGCTCTTGAGGTTAAGAACAAGCGAGGCACACACACAAGCAAGCCAAGCATATAAGGATGATCAATATGAATTAATGTAAGGCACAAATGCAAGCAATAAGATAAGAATGAATGAATGATGCTTGCACAAATAAAAGAGAGAGAGTAAGAGAGACAATGGATCAAACGCAAACACAAGGATATGTTTCGAGGTTCGAGCCCCTAGCTCTACGTCCCCGCCTTCACCGAGAAGGATTTCTAATCCAATATCTTGTCCACTGAGGACTCCCACCGAGGGAACCTCCACGAGGAGGATTTTACCACAAGGGAGTACCGAACTTCTCTCTCAAACACCGCCTCACAACCGAGGGGTAGGCCCGTAGCCAAACAACAACCAACACCTCTACTGAAGAGGGTTACTGTTGGCCCAAAGGCCCATCACTCTAGTTTTGATGATGATCAACTCATGAAGTTATGATTACTAATGATCTTGTGTTTAATTAGTGACAGATTCATTATCAAGATCTTAGTAGGTGTGGAGCTTCAACAAAGGATTTAAAGACAAGTTGGAAGCTAGCACCGGTTGATTCACGAGCCTATGCATCAAGAACACATCTAGAAATGAGCTCGGTGGATTGTATTTGGACCAAGTCAAGAAGATGAGAAGACTTCAAAGGAAGACTTCAAGATCAAGACTTGTGTCTAGGTATAAGATTTTATTTTTGTTTTTAGATAAAATGTAAAGGATAGAATAGTGGTGGAATGCTCAAGTATAGATATCACACACACACTCTTGTTAGAATTGTTTTCATAAAAGATTTTTAAAGTAGAAAAGATTTTTCATTTTGGAAAAATACAAGTTTGTTTTTTTTTGGTGGTTCTCATATACTTATCCTTCAACCAAAACCAAGTTTTATGCTTAATATCAAAAACATAGATATTTCATCTTGATTGTGTAGTGGATCATATCCATACACACTATGCTTTAAAATGAACTCAAATATCTGTTTTTGTATTTTGTGAAGTTATGGAAAAACAAGTTTTAGAAAAACATATTTTTAGAAAAACAGTTTTATTGTGATTAAAACTATTTTTTAGATTTACTGTGAATTTATGGGATTTTTATTGAGTGAAAAGACCTATTTTCAAACCCGTATCTGTGCAGAACTGAGGACTGGCTGACAGGCCAAGTCGGTCGACCGCACCATGGTCGGTCGACCGTCCGAGTCGACCGACGTGCACAGCCTTGTGCACGTTGTCAGCACAGTGGCCGGTCGACCGGGACGGTCGACCGCTGGAGAGAGCTGTGCTCTCGGGTTTTATCGGTCGACCGGGACGGTCGACCGGAGGCTCCAACGGTCGGATTTTGACCGTTGGCGGTCGACGGCCCGGTCGACCGGCAGCACTGACAGATCCCAACGGCTAGTTTTTTCTGGCCTCTATAAAAGGGGGTTTTGTCATTATTTGAAGCTAAGATTTTAGGAGAGCTTTTGTCCAGTTATTTCCATTCTTTTAGCAGAGTTTTCTCCACAATATAGAGTGCCAATATTTCCTATCAAAAGGGATTTTATCAAGAGAGTGTTTATTGTGATTTCTTGAGTTTTCCATCAAGTTCTTTCCTTAATTTCTCACACTACACTTGAGCATCCATAGTTATATCTATCCTATAGGAGAGTGTTGTAGTGAGAATTTTGTTAGGTGATCAAGTGTTTAGATCACCAAGATCTTTCTTTGTATTTGAGGAAGCGGGCAAGTGTGCTCGCGGTGTTTTGAGTTCGGGTGCGGACTTGTTGTACGAGGTGCGGCCTCGACGAGCCGGTGGGCTTGTGGTGTGTAAGGGACTAGGGAGTCCGAGGGCTTGTAGGTGTTGCGGCACCAAGGAGAGATCCGTTGGGATCGTGCATAGTGGAAATCCTTCGTGTGTCGAAGGCGGGGATGTAGAGCAAGTGTGCTCGAACCTCGAAACATACCCTTGTGTTTGCGATTGCTCTTTCTCTCTCTCTTGTCTCTTATTTATATCTTGCATTCAATTATCGTCTATCTTATATGCATGATATTCACTTGTGCTCATATTTGCTATACTTGCTTGGGATTGTTGTTAACACTAGTATTCAACCAAGAGAGCCAACGCGGCACCTCAACCCATTCAAGGGGAATCTAGAGGAGCTTGTCCAGAGCCTCGCAAGGGGAATTCGGCAACACTCTTGTGTTATACATAAGTGTTTAATTAAAAGAAGTTTTATTTGGTCATCTTAGTTTTAATTCCGCATTATTTGTTCATAAGTGACCATTAGATTAGCCATCACCTATTCACCCCCCCTCTAGGTGATCTTTCAATTGGTATCAGAGCTAGTGCTCTTGATATTGGGTCTAACAACCTAAGAGTTAAAGATCCTCTTATAGGCTAATCACAAGATTTGTACACACATCATGAACTTCATGTCACCACCCACCTTTGACATCCTTAACATCCAAATTTGGAAGGTTAAGATGTCATTGTACCTCAAAGCCTTAGGATTTTATGTCTATCTTGCCACTACTAATAATGCTTATTCTTTAGATGGTAAGAACATTGAGGCTAATGCAAAAGCCCTTCATGCTATTAAGTCAACCCTAAATGATGATTATTTATCTAGGGTTTCTAATGTTGAATCGGCTTTTGTAGCTTGGAACATCATCACCTCCTTGGCGAAAAGGACCTATACTATGCGGGGAGCGATTCGGACGTTGGAAGCGACATCTCCAACGTATGCTATATGGTCCAAGGGGATAACCCCCTTGAGGTAAACACCAAATCCGATGATGAGGATGTAGACATGTCATATGATGAGCTTGCTACCTTTTGTCATCTTGTGCTTGAAAAATATGACATGATTAAAAAGAAAAATAAAAATTTGAAAAAGGAACTTGATTGCATGCATGTAGAACATGACTCTTTTAGAAGTAACATTGCATGTTTAGAAAAAGATAATAAAATTTTGAAAAAGAATTTTGATGTCATGCTTAATGATAAAGATTCTTTAGAAAATAAAATGGCATGCTTAGAAAAAAAATGAAGATTTGAAAAATGAGAATATTTCCTAATGTCTAAATTGAATGTTTTATGTGAAGGAAATATGATTTTGAAAAATAAGATTGATTTGGTGGAAAAACAAAAGGAAGATGTTTTTCAAGAAAATAAATCTTTGAAAAGAAAAATTGTGAAAAAGAAAAAGATTTTGTTTCACAAAAGAAAAAGAAAAGTGATTCTATATCTCATCATGCTTCTCATGCACACATTGATCAAAATGAGATTAAAAATTTGAAAAATAAAATTGATAATTTGAGCTCTAATTTGAGCTCATGTGCATTCAATCATACTAGATTGGAATCCTTGTTTCAAAAGAAACAAGTTCCTCATACTCATGCACATCATCATCATGACCATGCTTATGATGCACATCATGCTCACACTCCCACTCATAAGTATGCTAAGGTGTACACATGTACACATTGTGGCCGCAAAGGCCATCTAAGAAAATTTTGTTATGAAAGGTTAAATGTTCTTATTTTTGATAAAATAAAAATGCTTGGGTTCCTTACAAGACTAACCCCATAGGACCCAAGAAAATATGGGTACCAAAATCCCCACCTTGTGTATTTGATGTAGGTGAGGAATCTCTCAAAACGTGAGAGATTTGGTGCCTTGATGGTGGGTGCATTTGAACTAAAATGACACATACTTGGAGCACCGCTATCAAGAAATTTTGGTGGGTCAACCACCATGCTAGGAGCTTTGGAGTTGGTAACGATTTCTAAACTCCTATTTCATTTATGCACATGTTCATGTAGCATGTTCATATTTTTTTTGGTACTTCATGTGGCATTTACATGCTTAAATGTAGAATGTGTCAAAACTTGCATTTATACATATATGAATAGTGAACTACAATTGACTCATACATATTTGAACTTCATGCTCATTTGTATCCACTATATGCATATGTATAGGCTAGTTTTGATGATTCGGTCATTTATACTTGTTATGCCTATCTTTGATCTTACTTCATGTATATGTGTGTTAATTCAAATCTAATAAATGTACATGTATACCCCTTGAGTCATTTGCCTTCATGCAATATATATGGACTCTTTTCATATTTGGGATATGTATGCATATTGTTAGAATTGGATAAATCATACATATACCATGAAGATTAGTATTTTAAATAAATAATAATAAAAAAATGATTTTTCATGTTTTTAATTTGTACAACAAAATGTGATTTATGATCTTTTTGAGCTTGAATGACTATTTTCATAAAGCATTGCTAAATACAAAATACTTTATGAAAAATATATGATTTGTTTTAAGATGAAAAATAAGATTTTCATGAGATTCATGCTTCACTTTCTATTTTCATGAAAATACCATTTACATAACCTTTGAACACTCATCTTTTATGATAAAAGATAATTTTGAGCTTTATGGACTATGAGTGCTTGAACTTTTATGTATTTAGTATTATTCATGGAAAACATTTGACTTTGTATTTTTGAAGGATCCTTAACTAGTTTGTCAAAAATCCATTTAAACTAGTTATCTATTCTTCAAATTGATTCACATGATCCTATTTGTAATCATATGGATAAATTCTTTTGTATTTTCAAAATTTATTTGATGCTTCATGATTTGAATATTAGTTTAAATGTTAGCATTTGTCAACACTTGGATTTATACTTACACATATTGTGGATCACAAATAAATCTATATATGATTGGGTTTGAATGCTTATTTGTGCCCATTAGGTGTGTTAGTATAGCCTAAGTTTTGATGATTATTATATTTTAAACTTGTATTCCCATTTCGGATTTATGCTATGATCGTGTGCTTTATTTTATGTATATGTTTGTCTTGACAAAACATTAAGATATACATGGATACCTCTTGAGTCGTTTGCCTTTCATGCAAATCTATATATAGACTCAATGTATTTTTAAGGATATGTATGTATACTTAATGTCTTGTCAAAACATACATATATCTTGAAATATAAATTTCTGTTTTTAATAAAAATTTTGTAATTTTTCAATAAAATTTTTGTGATGGATTTCATGATTTCAAAATTTTAAGGAATATTGAGTTTTTATTGCTATTTTTCATGATACCATGTTCCACATAATACTAGCACACTCACTTCTTTTTGATATGGACTTTATGGATAGAGTGCTTTTTAGTGCCTTGTGTTTCATTGGTATTTCATGAAAAACTTTTGACTTTTCCTTGATTGAAGGATTCCGTACTAGTTGTTAAACATTTCCATTTAACTAGTTCGAATTCTTCAAGTGGTAGATTATGTGATATATACACCTAAGCTTATTTTTCTATTGGTATCATTGGTTATTTGCAATTGGTATCAATATGAACTTTTTTTGGTATATACTCATATTTTGCTTTTCCTATATATGTATGTATCCATCTCAATTGATATAATTTCTTCATACATATATATGATAGTTTTTGTGCTTGTTTTACAATTGGTATCTTTTGAAGCACAAAGATTGTTGATGCTAAGCTTAATTAGAATTTCAAATTGGTATCCCATAATAAGCTTGTGCATTGTGTTTTGAAATTAGTATCAAAAACTCAAAAAAAAAATTTTAAGAAAAATTCAAAATTTTTGATTTGAATTGTCTATATGCAAGGAGAGCTTAACATCTCTTCCATATGTAGATTCATGTTGAGTGTATTGTGTATTGAGAAGCTTAACATCTTTTCTTTATGTGGTACACGTGTGTAGGGGGAGCTTCACATCTCCTCTTATGCATTACATAATATGTGTTATGTGAATTGGGGCTTATCATCCCTTCTTCATGTAATGCATATGTGTAGGGAAGCTAACTTAGCGTCTTCCTCTTCATGAATTTATATCGCATATAAATTTTATTGATTGTTTTGATTACCCCTCTTTGATTTCATTGTTTTTGACAAAAAGGGGGAGAAAATTTGTTTGATGTATTTTTACTTTGAACCCTTTGTTGATGATTGACAAAAAGGGGGAGAAGTATTTGTAAGTATTTGTGATATATGCATGTCTTCCTTGCTTAAGGGGGAGTAAGATTTATGTTTTATGCATATATGTCTTTGATTTGCAAATAGGAGAAAAAGATTTGATTTAAGATTTGATTTATATGATTGCATCTCCTACATTTGCATACATGTCATATGCTTCATTGCCATATCTCATTATTTATGTCTATGCATGAGTTAAGGGGGAGCTTCTTTGAAGCTTTACTTTAATCCATGCATATATAACGTCATGAGTTTTGTCATCATCAAAAAGGGGGAGATTGTTGGCCCAAAGGCCCATCACTCTAGTTTTGATGATGATCAACTCATGAAGTTATGATTACTAATGATCTTGTGTTTAATTAGTGACAGATTCATTATCAAGATCTTAGTAGGTGTGGAGCTTCAACAAAGGATTTAAAGACAAGTTGGAAGCTAGCACGGTTGATTCACGAGCCTATGCATCAAGAACACATCTAGAAATGAGCTCGGTGGATTGTATTTGGACCAAGTCAAGAAGATGAGAAGACTTCAAGGGAAGACTTCAAGATCAAGACTTGTGTCTAGGTATAAGATTTTATTTTTGTTTTTAGATAAAATGTAAAGGATAGAATAGTGGTGGAATGCTCAAGTATAGATATCACACAACACTCTTGTTAGAATTGTTTTCATAAAAGATTTTTAAAGTAGAAAAGATTTTTCATTTTGGAAAAATACAAGTTGGTTTTTTTTTGGTGGTTCTCATATACTTATCCTTCAACCAAAACCAAGTTTTATGCTTAATATCAAAAACATAGATATTTCATCTTGATTGTGTAGTGGATCATATCCATACACACTATGCTTTAAAATGAACTCAAATATCTTGTTTTTGTATTTTGTGAAGTTATGGAAAAACAAGTTTTAGAAAAACATATTTTTAGAAAAACAGTTTTTATTGTGATTAAAACTATTTTTTTAGATTTACTGTGAATTTATGGGATTTTTATTGAGTGAAAAGACCTATTTTCAAAACCCGTATCTGTGCAGAACTGAGGACTGGCTGACAGGCCAAGTCGGTCGACCGCACCATGGTCGGTCGACCGTCCGAGTCGACCGACGTGCACAGCCTTGTGCACGTTGTCAGCACAGTGGCCGGTCGACCGGGACGGTCGACCGCTGGAGAGAGCTGTGCTCTCGGGTTTTATCGGTCGACCGGGACGGTCGACCGGAGGCTCCAACGGTCGGATTTTGACCGTTGGCGGTCGACCGGCCCGGTCGACCGGCAGCACTGACAGATCCCAACGGCTAGTTTTTTCTGGCCTCTATAAAAGGGGGTTTTGTCATTGTTTGAAGCTAAGATTTTAGGAGAGCTTTTGTCCAGTTATTTCCATTCTTTTAGCAGAGTTTTCTCCACAATATAGAGTGCCAATATTTCCTATCAAAAGGGATTTTATCAAGAGAGTGTTTATTGTGATTTCTTGAGTTTTCCATCAAGTTCTTTCCTTGATTTCTCACACTACACTTGAGCATCCATAGTTATATCTATCCTATAGGAGAGTGTTGTAGTGAGAATTTTGTTAGGTGATCAAGTGTTTAGATCACCAAGATCTTTCTTTGTATTTGAGGAAGCGGGCAAGTGTGCTCGCGGTGTTTTGAGTTCGGGTGCGGACTTGTTGTACGAGGTGCGGCCTCGACGAGCCGGTGGGCTTGTGGTGTGTAAGGGACTAGGGAGTCCGAGGGCTTGTAGGTGTTGCGGCACCAAGGAGAGATCCGTTGGGATCGTGCATAGTGGAAATCCTTCGTGTGTCGAAGGCGGGGATGTAGAGCAAGTGTGCTCGAACCTCGAAACATACCCTTGTGTTTGCGATTGCTCTTTCTCTCTCTCTTGTCTCTTATTTATATCTTGCATTCAATTATCGTCTATCTTTATATGCATGATATTCACTTGTGCTCATATTTGCTATACTTGCTTGGGATTGTTGTTAACACTAGTATTCAACCAAGAGAGCCAACGCGGCACCTCAACCCATTCAAGGGGAATCTAGAGGAGCTTGTCCAGAGCCTCGCAAGGGGAATTCGGCAACACTCTTGTGTTATACATAAGTGTTTAATTAAAAGAAGTTTTATTTGGTCATCTTAGTTTTAATTCCGCATTATTTGTTCATAAGTGACCATTAGATTAGCCATCACCTATTCACCCCCCCCCCCTAGGTGATCTTTCAGTTACAACCAAACCCACCTCTCACTAGAGGGAGCAAACACAAGCCTCAACCTCTACCAAAGAGGGGCAAACCAATCACCCGATTAACCTCTACCAAAGAGGGATACAACAAAAGCAAGGGGTGTACAACTTGGAGGTTTCCACAACCTCAAACAATCTCTCTTTTCCACAAAACAAGATCCTAATAGATTAGGATAGAAGATATAGCTCAAGTGGATATCAAGGTGTTTTTGGAAAGCAAATAACAAAGAAAAACTACTTGGGAAATCTCTTGTAGATGATAGAAATGAAAATTCAAAACAATATCCCAAAAACCTAGTTTTCTTTAAAACAATAAAGATGAAATCTTTAAGCTCTAAAACACTTTTTAAAACTTGTAAAAACACTTCAGAAAAGTGGGAATTTTTGCTCTTGAAAATCTTCTCTAAAATCCCAAAGAAATGGGGTATTTATAGGCCCAAAAGAAAACTAGCCGTTAGGCTGATCTGTCAGCCTGACAGGCTGGCGGTCGACCGGGCGGTCGACCGGCAATGGTCATATTTATGACCGTTGGGCAATCCCGGTCGACCGCCCATATACAGAGAGCAGAGCTCTCTGGTCCGGTCGACCGGTCGGTCGACCGGCCCACTGTGCTGCCAGACGTGCACAGCTCTGTGCATATCGGTCGATCGCCACGGTCGACAGGCCCTTGGTGCGGTCGACCGAGCGGTCAACCGACCTGGCCTGTCAGCCAGTTCTGGGTCAGAAACTGGGTCAGAAAAACATGTTAAAAAATTTCTAATAAATCTTGTAAAATATATAAAAATCCCCAAAAATAGTTTTAACATTTTGCATTGATATATAAATATGTGATAAAAATTTCAACTCAAATATCAAGCAAGTTAGACTATTTTTGTGTCTTATCATTTTTATCAAAAACCAAAACTTGTATTTTGTCAAACTTTAATTTTTCAATACATGAATAGGATAGTCAAAATAAGTTTGTATAAGTCATGTAAGCATGTATGTATATAGAGCACATCTAATATACATAAAAACAAAGTAAACTTATTTTGATCAATCTATTCATGAAAACCAATTCCAAAACATAAAACTTGTGTGTGTTGTGCACTTGAGCATATCAACTATTCTAAGCATTACACATGGATCTAAAACACACTAAACTAAAACTTGAATACCTAAGTCTTCTTGACGATCTTCATCTTCAAGTCGACTCGATCCCAAACGTGATCCACTGAGCATGGCTATGAATGATCTTTGATTCTTGGGCTCTAGAATCACCAAGTGAAAGCTTCCAAACTCCTCTTTTTGAAGCAATCACAACTAATATCTTGTTACATGATCTGAAACTAAAATCACAAGATTATTAGTAAACATAACTACATGAGTTAATCATCATCAAAACTAGAGAGGAAGGCCTCCGGGCTAACACTTTCTAGTTTGTACAGCTGGGTAAGATATTCGTTGGGTATATATTTGGGATAAATCTTCATCTCTTTCCCTCTCTCTAAAGTCTCCATACCTTCTCTATGTCTTTACTACTGTAGAAGTATTTATTGCCCAAGATTTATCACAGTTTTGATATCTTATTTTAGTAGCATTTAATGCTTAAACAGGCAGAAAAATCTGTCTCTCCTTTGTCTCCAACAGTTAGATTCACTTTGATCTTGGCTTGTTATTATATAATGCCTTGTTCATTTATTGCAAGAAAAAAAACCATACAAAAAACTGAAAATTTTAGCAAAGCAAAAATAATGCTCTTCAACCATCCAAGCTTTAAATTTCTGATCTCACCAACCAAAGTAGTTGAGCCAATCATCAACATTCAAGTTTTGATTTTCAGGGAAAGTCTCAAGCATTTAATACACGAGAATGTTGGCCCAAAGGCCCATCACTCTAGTTTTGATGATGATTAACTCATGTAGATATAGTTTGCTAATGATATTGTATTTATATAGTTTCAGTTATTGATCAAGATATTAGTAGGTGTCTAGCTTTAACAAAGGAGTTTTGGAGCTAACACATGTAGATTCAAGAGCTCGCGCGTCGAGCTCGCGCGTCAATGTCGCATCTAGCACTCGGATAGAGTCAAGCTCTTTAGATCATGTTTGGATTGAGTCGAGTTGGAGAAGGAGTTCTACAAGAAGACTTCGGTTTAGGATCATGTTTGGATCGAGTCTACTTGGAGATGGAGTTCTACAAGAAGACTTCAGTTTATGTTTGTTTAGTTATGTTTAGATCATGTGTAAGATAGACTAGTGTTGACATGCTCAAGTTCACACACACATACAAGTTCAACATGTTTGGTTTTCGGTTTAACCGGTTTTGGATTTCAAACATACATATATATGGTATTCATTAATAGATAGAATCAAAATAAGTTTCATGGTTTAATATATATTGGATTTCATCTATATACATCTATGATTCATTTATTTGGAAAAACTTATTTGATGTTCTATTTCATGTTTTAGAGTTTTGTAATTAACAAAACTTATTTTGAATTTCTTGTCCAAAACATAGATATATTATTTACATGTGTATTGGATTTTATCCATACACAATATGCTTCAAATGTGTCTTAACATCATGTTTTTGTATTTATACAAGTTTGAAAAAATCGGATTTCCATTTCAAAGTTTGGTTTTCAGAAAATACCGATTTTGTGTTAATCCAAATTTCTATATCACAAAAATTGTCCAAATAGTTTGCAATATGTGTTGATTTTTAGTCACATATATTTATTCTTCAAATATTTATAAGAACCTATTTTTGTGAAATTTATAAGAATTTGTGAAATTTTATTGGAGTTAAAAAGATAAGGTTGGAAGTCCTATAATCTCAGCCAGATCCTACTGGTGGTCGACCGGGCGATCGACCGGATCAGTGGTCAATCGATCGGACGGTCGATCGATGTACACAAGAAACATGCACAAGGCCAGCCTAGAAGGTCAGTCGACCAGGCGGTCGACTGACTGAAACTACCCCAACTCTCGGGTAGCGCCGGTCGACCGGGGTCGACCGACAGGCTTCGCTCGGTCGACCGAGCGGTCAACCAAAGGCACAACGGTCAGAATTATGACCGTTGGCTGGTCGACCGGAAGGTCAATTATGACCATTTCTGGCTGCCAATGGCTAGTTTTCTCCTAGCCCTATATAAAAAGGTTTTGGGGGCTGTTTTGAATAAGTTTTGAGAAGAGACTTTTAATAAGTTTTCTAGTGCCATCTTACCCATTTTCTAAAGAGTTTCAAAAGAGTTTTGTTGTTTTAAATCTCTATCTTTTATTTTATTTTTCAAAGGGTTGGAAAAATCAAAGAAAAAGAAGTCTTTAGGAAATTAATTTTGATCTTTATTTTTATTTCTATCTAGTATTTTTTCCAAGTTTTTTTCTTTGTGATTTTATTTTTCAAACAACTTATTTTCTCACACTTGAGCTATCATATCTAATCCTATCTATAGGATCTTGTTTATGTGAGGAAAATTGTTTGTGGTCCATTGTGATCACCAAGTGTTGTAATCTCTTATTTGCTTTTGGTTTGTGCCTATCCATCTTGTGTAGAGGTGATTGGGGTTTTGCTTTGGATTTGTGGCTTACCTCTTGTGTAGAGGTGATTGTGTTTTGGCTTAGTGCCTTATCTCTCTTGTGTAGAGGTGATTGTCATTTGGCTTTGTGCCCATCCTTCTTGTGTAGAGGTGATTGAGTTTTGGCTTTGTGCCTTACCTCTTGAGTAGAGATGGTTGTGTTGGAGAGAGTAGTTGTATACTCCAGGTTTGTAATTATAAATTCCTCGGTGGAGGTTCTCTTTGTGGGAGGTCCTGTCTAGACGTATAGAAAATCCTTCTGTGTGAAGGCGGGGACATAGAGCAGTGGCTCGAACCTCGAAACACATATTATTGTTTGTGTTTGATCCACTATCTCTAAACTCTATCTCTCTTATATCTTGCATTGCTTTATATTGCACTTATTCATTTGCTAGATATAGTTTGTGTGTGCCCATACTTGTGTTGAACCAAGAGAGCTTCATATATCACCTAAACTCTTAATTTAGAGAAATCTCGAGGAGATAGTCCAGAGCCCTTCACGGAAAATTTGGCTACACTCTTTTATTACACATAGTGTGTTGCAATTAAGTTTTAATTCCGCATCATTTGTCATTAGATTAGATAATACACCTATTCACCCCCCTCTAGGTGTATTTCAATTGGTATCAGAGCCTACGCTCCTGATATTTGGTTTAGCCACCTAGGAGTGAGATTTTGGATTGCTAATCTAGTATTGCATTTGTACACATATAGTCTATACACTCATGGATTACCTCCCTCCCATGTTTTATATTTCTAACGTTGATATGTGGAAGTTTAGGATGACTGCTTATTTCCTAGGTTTGCATGTCTATCTTGCCACTATCAAAAAAACTTATTTTGGTAATGACAAGTACATGAGGCTAATGCACAAGCCTTAGATGCACTAAAGTATACACTTAGCAAAGAATATTTATGTATGGTTTCTCATTGTGATTCTGCTTTTGCAGTGTGGAACACATTGACCTCTCCCGAGCTACAGATGACAAACTATGTTGAGAAGGAATCCTTGGTGGATGAGTCTGACAAAACATGCTATATGGTCCAAGGGATAGACTCTCTTGAGGTAATTCGGACACTCAACTAGATGATAGTACTAATTCTTCTTATGACGATAATATGGATGCACATACATTAAATGAAGAACTACCTATAGTTTGTAAAAACTTGCTAGAAAAATACAAACATTTGAAAAAGAAAAGTTATAAATTAAAGGAAGAAAATAAGAATTTGGTTTCAAAACTTAATATGATTTTACAAGAGCGGATTGAGATTTCAAGTGAAAGGGACTCCTTGAAAACCTAACTTGACCTTGTTTTAAAGGAAAATAAAATATTGAAAAATAAAAATAATTTTGATATTGTTTTGAAGAATAATGATGTCTTGTCTTCAAGACTTGATTTGTGTTAAAAGAAAATGATTCTTTAAAGAACAAAATTATTTTAATTTCTAAAGAATTAGAATGTATTTCTTTAAAAAAAAAGTTTCTTTGAAAAATGATTTAGATTCCATGTTTGTATGCTACATAACTTCATCATCTTGTGCTTCTATTGCATGATCCACATCTTTTCTAATGTTGAAAATGATATATGTATGTTGAAAAAGAGTGTAGATTATTTAGGCTCCGCTTTGAGCCAATGTGCTATGGATCACAAGAAATTAGAATCCATGTTTCGAAAGAAACAAGTTTCACATATTCATGCACATAAACCACGGCATACACATGCTCACCATGCTCGCACACATGATTCTACGTATGCTCATGTGTACACTTGTACACATTGTGGACGTAAAGGCCGCCTTGCAAAGTTTTGTTATGATAGAATACATAATTCAAATTTTGCAAACAAATTTGTTTGGGTTAGGAAAGATGCTAACCCCTACGGACCCAAAATAGTGTGGGTACCAAAATTCACCCCTATTGTATTTGATGTAGGTGTGAGCTCTCACATGACATTTTCTAGCTGCAACGGCTAGTTTTCTCATAGCCCTATATAAATGGGTTTTGGGGGCTGTTCTGAATAATTTTTTAGAAGAGAATTTTAACCAGTTTTCTAGTGCCATCTTGGCCATTTTATAAAGAGTTTCAAAGAGTTTTTGTGCTTCAAATCTGTATCTTTTATTTTGTTTTTCAAAGGATTGAAAAAAATCAAAGAAAAAGAAATCTTTGGAAAATTAGTTTTGATCTTTATTTTTATTTCTATCTAGTATTTTCCCAAGTATTTTTCTTTGTGATTTTGTTTTCCAAACACCTTATTTTCTCATACTTGAGCTATCATATCTAATCTTATCTATAGGATCTTGTTTATGTGAGAAAAATTGTTTGTGGACTATTGTGATCACCAAGTATTGTAATCTCTTATTTGCTTTGGGTTTGTGCCTATCCCTCTTGTGTAGAGGTGATTGGGGTTTTGCTTTGGATTTGTGGCTTATCCCTCTTATGTAGAGGTGATTGTGTTTTGGCTTAGTGCCTTATCCCTCTTGTATAGAGGTGATTGTAGTTTGGCTTTATGCACATCCCTCTTAGTAGAGGTGTTTGAGTTTTGGCTTTGTGCCTTACCTCTTGAGTATAGGTGGTTATGTTGGAGAAAGGAATTGTATACTCCAAGTTTGCAATTGTAAATTCCTCAGTGGAGGTTCTCTTTGTGGGAGGTCCTGTGTGGATGTAGTGAAAATCCTTCTGTGTGAAAGCGGGAACGTAGAGCAGTGGCTCGAATCTCGAAACATATCTTATTATTTGTGTTTAATCCACTATCTCTAAACTCTATCTCTCTTATATCTTTCATTACTTTATATTGCACTTATTCATTTGCTAGTTATAGTTTGTGTGTGCCCATACTTGTGTTGAACCAAGAGAGCTTCATATATCACCTCAACTCTTAATTTAGAGGAATCTCGAGGAGATAGTCCAGAGCCCATCACGGGAAAATCGGCTACACTTTTTGGTTATACATAGTGTGTTACAATTGAGTTTTAATTCCGCATCATTTGTCATTAGATTAGCCAGTATACCTATTCACCCCCCTCTAGGTGTATTTCAGAGAATTCCATCAGTTCATTTACTTCTCTATTGAAGAATCTAATTCTCATTTTCTATACTTATTATAGATTCTCGTTCTTATTGTTTTAGACTTATTGTACCAAGTTATTTGATTGATAATACTTAGAACTATATGATTGCATAGAGTCTCCTATTATATTCTATCATTGTGCTATTTTAATTCTCATATTATGTTAGAGAACAAAATCTATTTGTCATACTCTTTGTTGTGTACCTCAAGATAGTGGTAGTATGAAAATCCAAGATCGGGGATTATCTTAGTGATTTGTAAATCCAAGATTGGATAACATCTTGGTGGATTGAAAATTCAAGCTCAAGGAAGAGTCATGGCGGTTGTAATTCCTGCTTCAAGGAGAAGCTTTATAGTGAATTTGCAAATCCCAGAGAGGAGACCTCTAGGTGGGTGGACGTAGGGGAGTTTTCTGAACCACCCTAAAATTGCTTTCATTCTCTCTGCTGTTATTATTATTATTTTTTGCTATGCGTTTACTGTTTCATTATTATTTTCTGCTCTCTATTGCTAATACCACCATCCTACCATCAGACTGGGTGATTCTACCAGTCTACCTTCTTTTACAGTTTGTTATTTAATAAGTATATTTAATTTTTAGTTACCCTTGACCCTACTCACCCCATAGGGTCCAACATATGAGACCGATAAACTCCATCTCCTTCTTGTCATTTAGCTCTTTTAAGGTTATTGATTAGACCTCCCAAGTGAGTGGAAGGGCCCGAATGATCTTTCACACCTTTTGGTCATTATTAATAGAATCACCTAAGAAGCGAGATCATTTGTAATCATAGTAAACCTTGTGAGCATGTCATCAATAGACTCACCATCATTCATGCAAAAATTTTCATATTGGGAACGCAAAATATCTATTTTAGCTCTTTTGACTTATGATGTCCCTCGTATGTGACAACCAAATGTGGCCAAATTTTATGTGCGATTTTACATTGAATAATTATCGGTATATAATTGTCATTTACAACTTGTAAAAGTGCATAGTAAGCCTTAGCCTTAGTATCAAATTCCTTCAAGGCAATATCAGACCAAAGTCCTCATTACCCTTGAGAAACATAAAAGGTTTGGTAATCGTCTTTGCAACCCGACTACTTAGAAATTGCAAAAATATGGTCATCTTAACTTTTCATTTAAGGTCATCAAAGTTGGGTAGATTCTTAATACCTTCAGCCATTGATACTATTGTGTGAAGCAAATAATTAGCAAAAGGAGATCTCTCTAAGATGGTTAAACCCAAAGACAAGAGTCCAAACTCTGATACTAATTGAAAATCACCTAGAGGGTGTGATAGGTGCTAGCTAATCAAAATGCGAAAAATGCAACAATTTAAAAATGAACAATAAACGGTAAACTCAAAAGAAGAAGTGAAGTCGAATTTCCTATGAAGAGCTTTAGAACTTCTCTTAATTCCTCTAGATTAAGAATTGATGTGTAAAATTTCCTTCTTGCTTGAAAGAGGGAAGCCGATAGGTATGAATGATAGCAATATAGAGCAACTAGAATATAGAACAATAAAAGCAATAAGAACAAGTAAGCAATGAAGAGTATAAGTAAGAATGAGAGAAATGACAATCGCAAACACAAAAGATTTATTTCGAGGTCTGAGCAACTCGTTCTACCTCCCCGCCTTTACTGTGTGAAGGATTTTCACAAATGGAATTTAGAGCTCCAACTCTAATCTTCAAACCTCTACACAAGAGGTGAGCACAAAGCTAATGAAGAATACAAGCTCTTGGTAACCACAAAGATAACAAACTCTCTCTTTAAAACTTCTTAGAATTTAGAGATGAAATTTGAAGCTCAAAAAGTTTGTGTGAAGAAAAATCAGTTAAAGAGAATGAACTCGAGAGCTTAAAACTTTAGAAATTGATTTGGAATAAAAGTACTTTGAAACTTAAAACTTTGAAATCTTTTCAAACAATTTTTCAAAAACTCTCTCTTGATTTTTCTTGATATTTTTTTATGTGAAAAATTGATATATAACTCTATTAAATGACTCTTATTTATATGTTAAGTGGATAATTCCTAAGGAATCAATTCTCACACCAAAATAGGGAAGTGAATATAGCCAAATCATAGAAAAAGTCAATCGTAAACACAATAAAATACGTGGAAAACCAGAAAGGGAAAAAACAACGGAGAGAAAGAAATTCCACTATGTCAATGCTGATTAGGGGTTCTCTGGATTTGGGTGAACATGACCCCTTCTTGTTGGAAAGGGTCACTTATTTATACAAGTCATGTCCAATAGATAAGGCTAGGGAGTCTAACTTAGTTTGAATACCTAAATCCCTTATCCTGATAAGGGTCGAGTTGAACGCCCCGATTTGAATCGATTAGGAGAGAGTCCATCTCTATCTTATAGTTCATCCTCGGCTGTGGGTAAGGATGAACTGCCCTTGGGGGGTTACTACCTTGTTTGAATTAAGATTGGACTCAAGGATAAAGTTTTCTGTAATCGGATCTGATTCTTTTGTTAATCACCCGACCCGTTCAAAATCTACAATGGGCGTAGATGCCAGGTTAAACGCTCTGGAAGTAGCCACGCGTCGCACATCTATCAGAGGTTAACTGGACATGTGTCACAATCATGAGAAGGTCAGAAAGTGACCACTGCAGATGCCCCTTCTGCTCCCTTTCCTTTGGAAGAGGCCGAGAACTCTTCTTCAGGGAATTTCAGGCTATTGGAGTCTCCGATGTAGAGAGGTGAGCAGAATGAAATTAGGACTTTCTGGGCCTGGACCCAAAGTGCCTGTCATCGCTTCAAGTTTTGTCCTGTAGTAGTATGCGTAGCAATATAGCCTGATAAAGATTTAAATGTTCATCACATCTGGCGCAGCGCCGATCAAATTATCACCTTTCATGCATTACAGCGTTCGAGGTGGGTTCTGTGTATCTGAGGTGACGTTGTCGATCATATTCGTCGTAACATGTGTAGGGCATCGATCGAATGACGATTCATTCCTGAGGTTAAGAGAACTATACAATAAGGTTTTGGGCATTTTTTCCTAAATTTCTGCTTCATCTTCTTCTTTCTAGCCTCCTTCTGATCTTTTGATCTTCAAATCTCTGCCATTCCCTATTCTTGTTGAAAATGAAAAAAGGGGGAAATCTGGCCCTTTTGATGGATCAGACAAGGGGAAGTCCGTCGCAGAGGAGAAGGGAAAAAGAGTGTCCCGTCGCACGAGGATAGGGATAGACTTCAATCCAAAAACTTCTAAGTTTCGCGACCAGGAGCCAGTGAATAAATACCTGGCTAGCTATGGCTTTCGTTGGAGCCCGGGAATAAAAGTTGAGTTTTGCCCCAACGATGTTGATGTTACTTCTGCTCCGCCTGATAAAGAAGGGTGTGTATATACATCTCCTGGTGCTGGCACTTGGATTAAGGCTGCCAATGACGAAGTTCGTTCGTAGCGTTTTGATTTTTTATGGGGTCGCCCCCTTCTCAGTTATCAGTGGTGGCTTGGCATACATTTCTAGGGTTCGAGGCCCTCTATGACTTATATGCTTCATAGGCTTGTCATTGTGAGGTTTTTAGTGCCGCGTACTTGTTGCAAAAGATCACCATAGGTGCTCACTATTTTATTCCCCATAATGGGGTGGAAAAGATTATCGTCAACATGGTTGATAGCGAACATGGCATGCGGGACACTGTGGTTCAGGTGTCTGGCCTATGGGATGCCGGCTCAGAGGAGGACCACAGGGTTATCCCAGTTGCCTAGAATTTTGATGCAGGTGCTCGTGGGGGGACCTTGCCTACTGTGATGTTGACGCAAAGTTGAGAAAGTTGATAGCTGTCGACTTTAATAATCGTAATTGGAGTTGGCTGCTGAACCAGGACAGACGTCCCTTTCCACCAGTTATTCTGAGGGTGCCTACGTCAGGTAAGGATCAGCTTGCCTCTAAACTTGAGGAGTTTATTTAGGAGGAGAGCAATCCGGACTCTGAGACAGAGTCAGCCCGTGGGGTGGGCCAACCAGTTGTTAGTTCTGAAAAGCCGTAGGTCAGAAGGGAGAAGGCTGCCGATAAGAAGAAGAGAGCACTTGCTCTGTCTTCATGCCTTCCACGGCTGAGGGTATGCTCTAGACTTTTTCTAGTTTTCTTTTTTGTGGAAACTATTTCCTGATGTCTTGTTTTCATTTTGTAGAAGAAGCATCAGCTTCTGTTTGATGAATCTGATGATGAGGAGATGGTGAGCTTGTTAAACGTCGTGACCACTCCCCAATGTATGTTCATAGAGTAGCCCTCTGAGGATGGGCTGAGATGAAGGCACCCCTAGCCTTGATGGCGATGGGCTTGAGTCTGAATGTGGACTCGAGAGGGTGGACACTGCTGAGTTTCTTCCGTCTGGCGATGGTGCAGAGATCATGGGAGGCGCTGGCTCCTGGGAGGCTGCCTCCCAATCCCTTGAGGTACCTTCAGGACACCGATCTTGAATTGGGAATGTTCCTCCAAAGGGCGTTGTCGAGGTGGCTCTTGGTATGGAGACTTCCTCAGAGGGCTTGAAGAACTCAAGGTCCACCGCTTGAAGGAATGGAGACAACGCATGAAGAATGGGATTTTCAGAGTAAGTGACGTAATGACTTTATCTGGCGTTATTTGTATGGGGGTTGTCTGACATTTAGGACGCAGTACTCATCTTGAAGTTACTAGATGACCTCTGAGATGCCCTGAAGGCAAAGGAGGGCGAGGTGGCTGATTTGCGCTAAGAGGTGGAGGAGCTTAGCGCTGTGGGGTCAGGAAGTGACTGAGGAGATCCATCAGCTAAAAGAAGATTTATGCCGTGAGGTGAAGACTCGCTCAAGTTGGGAAGAGGAGCTGGTGCGGCTCTGGGAGGAGCTGGAGAAAAGGGGGGTCGGAAATATTGGAGAAGGACTCCGAGCTGCATCAGAGAGAGTCCACAATGCTAGTTACTCAGCAGGTGCTCGAAGAGGCTCGTCAGTGTGCAGATGATGCAGTGGCTACCCTGAGGTCCGAGGGGACGTTTTTATGGAGGCGACAGAGTGCCTTAACGATGACTTGGGAAGGGCACATATTATCCTCGATGAACCTGAAGCGCGTGAATAGGAGGCTTAACCGAATGTCAACATGCATTGAAGGTGTTTAAATTCAAGAAGTATAAAGAGGGGCATGAAGATGGGAAGTGCTGGGTGTCTCCGAAGTACTCGCTTGATATTGGATCCTTCCTTAGAGAAAATGGTCAAGATCCTCCCGAGGGCAGCGCTAGCCATGCTGTCGGGGTGGAGGCCTCTCAAAGCCCTCCATCTAAGGATGCAATGCCCCTAACATCAAGCCTCCTGTTGACGGTGCTGGGCACAGAGCGGGTGGCTGATGTTTTCCCAGTTGGGGTTGGGAAGACTTCTCCGAATATTCCGTCTGGCGACACCGTGCCTCTGGCGACGGGCCTTCTGCTTGTGGCTCCTGATGATGGGCAGGCAACCCGGGCTACCATCGAGGAAGCATCTCTTCCAGCCTCTACTTCCGAGGCCTTATAGAAATACAAAGGCCAAATGAATGATTAAGGGTTTGTCTTCTTTGGCCTCTTTTTTTTGCTGTTGATTGTAAAGATATGATGTAATCGTTTGGAAAGAAATTCTTCAATTTCTGGGTTTCGCCTCTTTTTGAACATCTTATTCCCTTTGTATTTTAAGGCCATCGTGAGTGCGGGTCCAATAGGATTATTCCGCTTATCTTCTGATCTGGCGATCAGTGGTCAGTGGGAGAGTTTTCGGAGGTTAGGGACATCTCCTGCTTGCATAGATTTAGAAGAGGTTTGTGCTTCGGGCGAGAAACTGCCCGAGGAGGTCAAACAATCTGGGCTTGGGAAAAGGATGGCGGAGGTGGAGATATACTGGATAATGAGCCTGGATCCTTATTTGACTCTCTGAATGCCTGGCGAGAGAAAGTGGCCATGAGGGAGCTTCTGAGGATTCTTAGGCTTTCTCGCCCTGTAGGGCTCAAGCCACTCGACTTCTTAACCTCTCAGCTGGATCTAGAGCTAATTTTCCACAACATGATCATGGCTGGTCATAAGAAGAGGGTGGATGATGTCCTTTAAAAAGGTCGTGAGCTAGTAGAGGTGAGTTTTCATTGAGGAGGGAGAAGATAGAGCTTGAAGAGAAGCTTTTGGGCTGGCTTCTTGAGTTGCAGAAGACGTTGGAAGAGGTGTTGGATCTTGGGGAGAAGATGGACTCTGCTCAGTCGGAGATCCTTTCTCTTAGGGAGTAGATCGACAGGGGCTGTTCTGAGAAGCTGGGGCTCGAGTGTGAGCTCTGAGCCGTCCAGAGTAGCTTGGAGAGTCATGATAAGGATGCAGTGGAGTTAGGACTGAGGCTCACGCCAATCGAATCATTATGATAATCTCTGGCTTGCCCATGGAATATTGTTGGAAGAGGCGCAGAAGCTACGTTCCGAGGTCATTGCCCTTAGATCAGCGTCCCTGTAGCGGGTATTAGGCATGGCTTGGGGTTAGGAATCGGACCATGAGGTCCTAGCTTTCAACACGGAGGGTCGGGTCATCAGTCCATGGTGTCATCTGACCATGCCGAGAGCTCTGGTAGTTGGCATGAGAAAGCTTAGAGAGGGTAGACAGACCGAGGAAGCGGTTACATGCGTGAACGGCGGGGCTACCAATTTTTGTATAGATGATTGTGTCCATGAGATGTGTCATCCATTTTCTATGGGCTGAATTGTTGTTTTGATGCTCCCGTGTCTTTATTTGTAGGGAGCCATTGAGGTAGGACCCGATATAGGTTGCTTGACCCACTCGGATTACCGTAAAGGTGAAAACCTGTCTGTGCTGACTCCGAACAGTCTTAGTGAACAAGCCACCGTCTTTCTGGGGACTCCCTAAGGGATAGCTGCGGGGCTATCCTTACCTCGTAGCCATTAGGGCAGGACCTAATGTAGGCTGGTTGACCCACTCGGGTTGCCGTCAAAGTGAAAACCTGTTTATGCCGACTCTGAGCAGTCTTAATGGGTGAGCCCCCGTCTTTCAAGGGACTCTCCGAGGGATAGCCGCGGGGGTTGTCCTTCCCTCATAGCCATCAGGGTAGGACCCGATGTAGGTTTCTTGACCCACTCAAGTTGCCATTAAAGTAAGAGCCTGTCTATGCCGACTCTGAGCAGTCTTGGTGGACGAGCCACCATCTTTCAGGGGACTCCTTGAAGGATAGCCTGGGGTCTGTCCTTCCCTCATAGTCATCAGGGCAGGACCTGATGTAGGTTGCTTGACCCACTCGACTTGCCGTCAAGGTGAAAACCTATTTATGCCGACTCCGAGCAGTCTTAGTGGGTGAGGCCCCGTCTTTCAAGGGACTCTCCAAGGGATAGTCGTGGGGGCTGTCCTTCCCTTATAGTCGTAATGATAGGACTCGATGTAGGCTGCTTGACCCACTCTAGTTGCCGTCAATCTGAATACCTATCTAGGCTGACCCCGAGCAGTCATAATGGGCGAGCCTCCATCTTTCAAGGGAGTCCCCAAGAGAGCCATGGGGGTTGTCTTTCCCTCATAGTCATTAAAGTAAGACTTGATGTAAGCTGACCCACTCAGGTTGCCATCAAGGTGAAAACCTGTCTATACTGACCCCGAGCAGTCTTAGTGGGCGAGCCCCAGTCTTTCAGGGGACTCCCAAGGGATAGCCGCAGGGGTGGTTCTTCCCTCGTAGCCATCTAGGTAGGACCCGATGTAGGCTGCTTGACCCACTCGGGTTACCGTCAAGGTAAAAACCTGTCTTGGCTGACCCCGAGCAGCCATAGTGCGTGAGCCCTATATTTCAGGGGACTCTCCGAAGGATATCCACGGGGGCTGTCTTTTCCTAATATCCATCACGGTAGGACCTGATATAGGCTGTTTGACCCACTCGAGTTATCGTCAATATGAAAACCTGTCTAGGCTGACCCCAAGCAGTCATAATGGGTGAGCCCCCGTCTTTCAGGAGACTCCAAGAGGGATATCCGCGAAGACTGTCTTTCCCTCATAGTCATTAGGGTAGGACCTGATATAGGTTGTTTGACCTACTCGGGTTGCCGTCAAGGTGAGAATCTGTCTAGGCTGACCCCGAGTAGTCATAGTGGGCAAGCCTCCTTCTTTCAAGGAACTCCCCGAGGGATAGCCACCGGGGCTGTCTTTCCCTCATAGCCGTCAAAGTAGGACCCGATATAGGCTGTTTGACCCACTCGGGTTACGCTCAATGTGAAAACCTATCTAGGCTGACCTTGAGCAGTCATAGTGGGTGAGCCCGCGCCTTTCAGGGGACTCTTTGAGGGATAGCTGCGGGATTGTCTTTCCCTTATAGTCGTTATGGTAGGACCCGATATAGGCTGTTTGACCCACTCGATTTGCCATCAAGGTGAAATCTGTCTAGACTGACTCTGAGCCGTCATAATGGGCGATCCCTCATCTTTCAGGGCGCTTCCTGATAGCTGCGGAGCTTGGCTTTTCTTATAACCATTATGGTAGGACTCGATATTATTTGTTTGACCCACTCGGGTTGCCATCAAGGTGAAAACCTATCTATGCTGACCCCGAGCAGTCAGTGGCGAGCTCCCGTCTTTTCGAGGACTACCTAAGGGATAGCCGTAGGGGCTATCTTTCCCTCATAACCATAAGGGTAAGACCCGATATAGGCTATTGACTCACTTGCGTTCGTTATATCTGGAAAAGACATGACAATAAAAGAGTTTACATAATTTCATTGGATGTTACGTAGTTTTACATGCGGTATTGCTTCAGATGGGAAGTACATTGCTCAATGGTACTGTTCCCGTCCCTTGTAGTGTCAAGGAGCGAGCATCTCAATCAACATTTCGGTAGGGTTCTCTCTAACTTCAAGGTCTTCCTCTGAGCTGAGGATGAACTTATCCAAATATTCTCGCTAAATTAGGTCCTCGAGGTGTCGTTGGAGTGCCCAGCAATGCTCCATGGTGTGTCCCTGACTGTCATGAAAGGAGCAACTTCCTGCTTCAAGGCAGTCTGGGTCGTGTCTGGCTGTCTTAGGGAGTTTCAACGGGCTGATGCTTGACGATGTAGAAGATCTGGTCGATCGATAGGTTCAGAGGGGTGAAGGTGACGGAGCCTTTAGCCTTCGCCGTCGTCGGGGCAGCGTCCTCCTTGGGAGCTGGGGCTCGGTGCCCCCTTGCGCGTTTCCTCGAGCTACCAGGCTGAGGGTTCTTATCGTCATTGTGTAGGACAACCTCTTTGGATCTCATCCTGTTGAGCTTAACATGTAGGTCGGTTGGAGTTGCGGGGTGTTGATAGGCCTCAGAGGAAAAGCCCACCAAAATTTTCGAGTGCCTAACTTGATGACCCACTGCTGCGCTTCTTGCAGAACTTTTATTTGTGTGAGTAGCTAATGATTGACTTGTATTACTGGCTCGCGCTCGCGCTCTGCCGTATTCCGGTGGATGGCGACAAGTTCTCGCTCACGATCGGCCTTCGCTCTGTGCTCGTCCAACTGTCATCGCGGATCAATCATCATCTGGATAAGCTATCCTCGGGAGAGGGTTGTTGGGTCAAAATCATTAGGGGTGTTGACATCGTAATGGGAGGTGCTCCAGTGTGCCATGATTGCTATATGAAGATGTTTTCGTGGAAGGGTTAAGGTGTTGGGTAACGAGAGATCTTAAAGGTGTTGAGTTCAGATCTCAATGAAAGTACCGAATGTAGTGGGCAATTCCTAAGGAATCAATTCACACACAAAAATAAGAAAGAAAATATAGCCAAATCACAGAAAAAGTCAATCGCAAACACAATGAAAATATGTGAAAAACCCAAAAAGAAAAAAAAGCACGGAGAGAGAAAAATTTCACTATATCAATTGCGATTACAAAGGGGTTCTCTGAATTCGGGTGAATGTGATCCCCTTCTCATTGGAAGGGATTAATTATTTATACAAGTTATGTCTAATAGATAAGGATAGGGACTCCTACATAGTTTGAATACCTAAATTCCTTATCCTGATAAGGGCCAAGCCGAATGCCCCAGTTTGAATCGATGCAGGAGAGAGTCCATCTCTATCTCATGGTTCGTCCTCAGCTGTGGGTAAGGATGAACTGCCCTTAGGAGGTTACTACCTCATTTGAATTAGGATTGGACTCAAGGATAGAGTTTCCTGTAATCGGATCTGTTTCTTCTGTTAAACACCCAACCCGGTCAAAATTCGAAATGGGTGAAGATGCCGGCTTAAACGCTCTGGCAGTAGCCACACGTCGCACATCTATTAGAGGTTGACTGGATATGTGTCACAATCATGGGAGGGTCAGAAAGTGACCACTATAATAGGCAATAGGTAAAAATCATTAGAGAATTAATCTGGCAAAAAACTGTTGTTAAAACCCTAATAAAGTGAAAAATACCCATTTGGGAAAAGACAAAATTAGTTTAATTTGAAAACTAGCCATTTTGCCTAATCTGGCTCTCTAGCAATTGACCGCGGCCACGGCTATTCAAAATAGATATTGTCAGCGGTCGACTGGGCGGTCAACCCGAAGCCAGATAAAGGAAGTCCTAACATAAGCGTTGAGCTAAAATGATCAACCGGTTGGTCAAATGGCCCCAACGGATATGCGAGAGTTCAAGAGTGCCGGTTGACCTGGCGGTCAACCAATCCTTTATGCAAATATACAGATTCTATTTATGTGCACATTCGGTCGACCGAGACCTGTGCAAAACTCATTGCACACTCGGACGGTCGACAGAGCAAAGCCAAAAATCCCAAATTTTGGTTTTAAATATACTTTTTGATTTTTAAAATAATAAATATATATTAGAAATGTTTTGTCATTCACTTAAACAATAAAAATGCGCGTAGACACATAGAGATAAAAAACATGGTAAAAAAAGGATCAAAAACATATATAGATAAACTAATTGAAGATTAGTTATTTTGAAAAATCTTTCTGTGTGTATATTAGACTTCTTGAGCATCAATATAACACTCTAAATTTAAACAATCTATTTTCTTACAAGGGTTGCATTATCTTAAGTCCTCTTCAAGTGGGCTTCTTCAAAAATCTATGCTTTAACTTTCGAGCTTGATTCCTATGTTTGAATGAACTTGAACATTTCAATATCTTCCTTCTGAGGAAGAACAAAATGATCTTAATTCTTGAACCCTGTAATCTCAAAATACTTAAACGTGATTAGTACCTTATAACCACATGAATTTTGTAATCATCAAAATATATGTGGTGATTGTACCCTTAGGCCAACAAGTCGCGGTCCTAATAAAGACTCAGAAAATGGGCCATTTTTGTGAGGACTGCAATCTTGGTCACAGTCATAATAAAGACTCAAAAATATGACATTTTGTAGGACTGTGGTCATAATCACAATCCTCAGCTTAATACTACATGGCGCATTTAAGACTTTTTTACCGCTCTAAAGCATGCTCAATAGTGCTTCTGTGTTTGACACGTTTGCGCGCAACTCTTAATAGCGCTTTTGCGCTTGACAAGTGGGCATGCACCCTTTCTTTAATAAAAGAGGTGGTTGGAGCGAACTAAATTTTGTGAGTGTTTTTTTTCTAATTATGATTTGACATAGGTGGCTGAAATGAAATCCCCCTTGTTTTTTCTTCTTTATTTTTCTTTATTGTATTTTTTATACTTAAATGTGTTTAATCGCTTTTATATTCTTAGATAATTTCTTGTATCTTCCTTATTTTTTCTTTTCTTTAAATTTTTATTATCGTGTAATTTTTTAATTTTTCCAAATTTTCTCCCTTTTTGTTTTAGGTGTTTTATTTTCCTCCAAAGTTTCTTTTTTTTCCTATTACTGTTTTTCTTTGTTTGATATTCTTCTTTTTATTTAGTTGATTTTTATTTTTCCATGTTTCTTTTTTTTCTTTTTTCTTATTAGTTTTTTTTTCTTTTTTTCCTTGAATTCCTTTACTTTTCAATTCTATTTGTTTCTTATATTTTCATTTTTTTCCTCGAATTGTTTCCTTGTTGAATGTTCTTACTTTTTCCCTTGTATATTCCTTTCTTTTTTTAAGAACTTTTATTTTTTACATACTTTGGTTTTTCTATTATTTATTTGTCACTTATTTAACATCGTTATTTGTTTGTTATTCTAAAAATTTGATTGGCTTCCTTTATTTTATTGGAATGCAAATTGAAGTTTACACTTTAATCTAATAATGGTTTATTTTTGTATTAAATTTAATTCCAATCCTGTATGGATCTACTTCTTTGATAAGGATCCCAATAAAATTGGAACTCATTTTATATTAAATTTAAATTATGATTTGATAAGAATTTTTTTACAACTATTCTGTTAAGCTAAAACTCCTTATAACTGTTCAAATTTAATACTCAAGTTTTTAAATAGAGATTGAAAATTCTAATCAGACTGAGAGTCCGATTATTAAGTAATTATTCTACTATTTCTTGAACATTAGAGTGGATCGGGTTATAATTTGTTAATAACTATTTTATAAAATCTAATTATACTTTTTAGGAATAAGTTTATTGGGAATTAAAAACGGCAATTTTATTGAAAACATTTTTGTAATTAGCTAAATTTCCATTAGTTAAAATTTTGAAATCTTTAATCTAAGAGTTTCCTTTAAATTAAATTTGAACTGTTCTTTGATTGATCTAGACCTAGATTTCTCATAAGAATCATAATAAGTTGATACTTCTTTTATGTTAAATTATTGTAATTTGATATGGATCTATATTTTCAATAAGAAACTTGAAATTAAAACTCTAAATTTTAAATATAGATTCAGTTAAAAGTTCTAATCATAATGAGATTTTAATTTTAAGTAGAGATTCTTGATTAAGAGAGTATGAAATTATAATTATTACTAATCATCATGAAAAGCCTAAATATTTATTAACTTAGATCTTTTTCTCCATAGTTTTAGTATATTGGGCATTAAAAAAAAGAAAAAATTAGCTAAAACCACCTATTTCTTAACATAATTGGAAAAACTCAGCTTCATAATGTAACACTGCCGTTCTCAGAATACGTACTTGATACGTGTTTTGAATTTTTGATCGTATTCTTTTGATTTTTCTTCATATTTATTTTGTTTTATGATTATCTATATCATTTGGTATTTGGATCCAGATTCCTGATTTCAGAATTAACCCGAGTCTGAACTAGGGTCCCAATCCCAGTGTATTGATCAATTTGATCTTTTTGGTAATTAGATTTGACCAATTTCTGTTTCAAACTTTGTTTCTAATATTTTAGATTTTTTGAGATTTTTTGAATTTTTTTAATTAAATTGCAAAATCTCCGAAATCGGTATCGACCAGTGTCGTCGATCGATTCTCAGATTTTTCTTTTAGTTTATAAATAAAGTTAAATTTTTAGAAACTACTTTCATATTATTTATTAGAATTATATTTTCTATCTAAATCCATTTTTAAGGATTTATTTGAATTTATCAAAAATCGTCAAATTTGTGTCGATCAGTATCATCGGTAGATTCTAAGATTTTTATTTAAAAATGGGATCCAATTTCTAAAATTTGATTTTATCGTATACCTTAAAATAATATTTATTATTTTTGAGAATTTTTGGAGATTGTTCTGAGTTACTTCATTTTCTGAGCTTTTCTAGAGTTTTCGGTGTTTTCCCAGATTCTGAAATTTTATCCAGATATTTTCTTTTATTTTTTCTATTTCCCAAATTTTATCCTCCACTCATTCTTTTCCTTTCCTTTTCTTTTTTATTTTCTTCCTTCTCTTTCCTCAAGAGAATTTACAGCCACTTAATAAATATCTCCCCAATCACTTTTTCTCCCTCCTCATTTATGACGAGTACTCAACTCGTACCAGACGAGGACCTTAGTCCCGCATCTGGGCTTAACCCGCTGAGATACGGGTCTGGCTTTGTCATTCATTTTGGCAGACAAAAACCAAAAAATTCCCGCCCGAGTTAGTATCAGTCACTTCAACAATCGCTTTGACAAAAATACCCTTCCTCACAACTTTTTATTGTATATAAAACCTTTCCTTTCAAAAAAATTTATAGATCTTAAATTATCAGCTAATCAATCCAAAAAAATTAATGCTATTGTTTCCCAAATTTTTTGATCATTTTCGTTCAAAAATTAGTTTTTTAAAAAATTATATGAAAAATATGGCGCCAAAGAAATCATCCGCGGGAAAAGGTAATGGGGAAACCCAGAAATTTTTTTATTAGGGTTTGTAAATTTTAATAGTTATATTTTTTTCAGTTTTGAATCCCTTTTTACTTTTTTTTAGAAATATTCCTATTTTAACCTACCTTAAATTAAAAGTGTCTGATGAATTGTATTTTTATGAAAAGTTTTTGATTTTTTTAAATTTTCAAGATTCTTCGTTTTTAAAAAAATTAATTAAATATTTTTTTGAAAACTGGCGACCATGGTCTCAAATAAGGGACAAGATTCACTTTTTATGATTTAAAGAAGTAAGCATAAAAAATAAGTATATTTATGTGGTTTAAAACTGTTTTTTTTTTTTACACTGAAACTGTAAATCAAGTTTATAGTTTAAGATAAAAAGAGATTTATTTTAGAGATTTTTTTAAAATTTTTTAATTTTTTAAAAAAGTGACCAAGGTCAAAAAAAATTTCATTCCCTTTTATTGCAACTTGGGTCGCAGTTATCTGAATTAGCGTCTTAGGTTTATACACCTTGGTCGCAGACTTTTAAAAATTATTTGTTTTAAAAATATTCACGTCCGTTTTTTTTAAGATTTTTTTTACTAAAACTCTGCGACTGATGTCGCAGTGTTGCCATTCATTTTCTCTTTTTGGGGGTATGATCGCACTCTGTTAAATTAAGTTAGCCTGATTGAATATTGCGACCCTGGTCGTAGTATGATGATTCAAAGGCCCCTTCATGGTAAATTATTTAGGTTAATTAGAAAATTGCAGTGCGACTAGGGTCGCAGTGTTTTAAATTCTACTAAATTATCTTAATTAGACACTGCGACCCTGGTCGTTGTATGAAGAAACAAAAGATATCATTGGTTAATTATTTTGTTTAATTAGAAAATTGCGACCACTATCGCAGTGTAATATATCAGTGCGACATTGGTCGGAGTGTATTATAATTTATTAAAGAAATTGCGACCAAGGTCACAGTCTTTTTTTCTTTTCAAATTATATTTAATAGTACTATGTTTTAATAGTGCTGCGACCTGGTATTTTATACTAATGTTCTTAATGTTTCTGCATCTATAGGTAAGTAAGGACTGAAGGTTTGTCCTATGAGATCGAGCCTAAAGCCTATGTACAAATTCATAAGAAAATTCAAAAAGCACATTCATGCCGATTTTGTAGATGCGATGAAGGAGACACCGTATGGCCCAATTTTCATGGCCTTCTACAATGAGGAGTTTAGTGCTGAAAAAGGCCTAAAATCAAACATTAGTATGCTAAAAATTGTAGACCAGTATGATAGGGATACAAAGGCCTTTCTAATTGGGGGCAAACAAATTAAGTTAACAGTAGAGGATGTTGCCCTTACTTTTGGTCTACCTATCAATGGGGCTAATTTTATTATGAATAAGACCTGTACAATGAAGGACAGGGGGTTACAAAATATTATTTCCCTAATATAAAGAAGATCACGAAAGTATCCATTGAAGAAGATTTGGATGATCTTCTGTTTAAGAAAAGAAGGTAGACTGAATTAGATGTGACCAAGGATGAACAGCTTGAGCAGCAAGTGACTTTAAATGAAATTATATGAGACAAACAAAGACTTGCAGCTCAAGACTTTACAACAATAATCATCCTATATATGTCGGCCACTCTATTCTTTTCTGGCAGTAAATGCATGGTGTTGTGGTATATTGTGGAACAAATTACCAATATGCAGCTGATGAAGGCCATATGCTGGGCTAAAACTGTTTGGCAATTCCTAATTGAGTCAATGGACATCTTCAGGCACACCACATTTGAGCTGCAAGGATGCTCCGTGTAAATTATTGTAAGTATGATATCATAGTTGGCAAACATTATTGAAATTTGCTTATATATTTATAATGTTTATGTAAACTAATGTAATAATACATTTTGCAGTATTGGCTCTGTGAAAGGGCTGTTATTTTTTAGCCGAGGTCTGATTTGGAGGACAAAACCCCACGGGCAGTAAGATGGGACCTCCAAAACATTAGCAGAGCTCTAGCTGAAATTGATCTAAATGATGTTGACACAGATATGGTAAGTTTTTAATAGTTAGCGACCATATACTGTTCATTATAATTTTATATATTTAAATGGAGTGCGACCATTGTCACTTTCCATTGATTAAAGTTTAATGGTGTGCGACAATGGTCGCAGTTCCTTGTAGCTCATTATAAATGAATTGCGACCATGGTCGCAGTTATATCTATTTCATTGATTTGTACTGCGACTATGGTCGTAGTATGGATTTAGTTGTCTGATTTAATGTTTATGACTGCGACCAAGATCGCAGTTTACTTGATAGCTATGCTAGTAAAAGTTTCATTTATCTGCGATATAATTATAAGATTTGTCTAAGATCGCAGTTTATATTTTTTCAGACTTTTGTCGAATGGCCAACATTTTAAATTATGAAAAAAATATGATTGGCCTTCATGTTAAAGAAGAAGATGAAGAAAAAGAAGAAGAAAAAGATATAAATATTGAAGCTAACATCCCGACCGAAATAAAACCAGAGCCTATCGAAATAGTTGATGAACTAACGTGTGAACAAGAACCAACTATTGCAGGTTATTTGCCAGCACCACAGAATGAACAAGCTGAAGAAATAGAAACTTTGAAGAATAAAAATGAGTTCTTGAGAGCATATGTTTATAAGCTAGAAAGAAAAATTGAAAATGGAGGATGAAAAAGCTCGCAAGGCTGAATTAAAGGAAAAAAAGAAGAGAGAGAAGAGAGAAAAGAAAACTTAAAAAGCAGCAAAAGATATAAAAGTGAAGGAAGAAAAAGAAGAGCTACTGAGAGTAGCCACTACTACAAAGAAGGAGGAGGGGGGAGGAAAAAGGATGAGGAGGAGAGGAGGATAAAGGAGGAGGAGGAGGAGGGAAGTGGGGGAGCAGGAGAAAGAGAAGAAGAGGAAGGAGGAGGAGAAGAGGCAGTTGTAGGAAGAGGAGGAGAAAAATCATAAAATTCTAGAAGAGGAGAAAAGAGTAGAAGGAGAAGGAGAAGAAGAGGATAAAAGAAGAGAAGAGGAGGAGCAAGGAGGAAGAGGAGATGGAGAAGAGGAGAATGAAAGAAACAGAGTAAAAGAGAAAAATTCAAGAGGACAATGAGCAAAAAAAGATGAGGGAGCAGATGGAGAAGAAGGTGGAAGAACAGAAGAAAAAGAAAGAGGAGGATTTCAAGCAATCTAGATTCGATGTAAAAATTGCTGGGGAAGATTTTTTCACTTTTTCTTTAAATTTAACTCAACAGATACTTGAAATCCAAAAAGACAAAACTTCTGATGAAAAAAATCAAGAAAAAACTCCTACTCAGAAGTAAGCATTAAAAGAAAAAGTTTTGGATTACTTTAAAGGAAAAATCGAAAGGGGACTCAAAGAACGCAAGCGCGCTGAAAGAGATCGCGATGACTCCGACTTCGTTTATCCAAAACAAAAAAAGAAAATTATTGAAGATCATCTTCCACAGCCTGCGGCTCAGACTTCTGTCACTGGTTTCGGCAAGGAACAAATTTCAGACACTCAGCCAAAAACTAGGGAATTGACTGAAACCACTACATACAGAATTCTGCAGCCACGTCAACAAGCTTTCATCAAAAATTTCTTGGACAAAGCCTACACTGAGTAAATTAATTCATTTTATTTAAAATTACATAAAAAATATAAGATATTTATATTAGATCAATTTAATTATTAACTTTTTTTGTTTTTCTTGCAGTTCTATTGCATATTAGGATCTTGATAACGGAATAATGGTTGCAAAAAATGACATTAAGAACCTGATGTTCAGTAGAGATTTATATGCCAATATAATTCATTTCTACATGAAGCATTTAGAGAAGAGAAGAGGATTGAAAAGTACATTCTTTTAAAGCGAAGTTTGGGTAAACATCTATTTTCTCCTTTATAGTTAATTAAAACATCAATTTTCTAATTAATGTAGTACTTTAAATTTTTGATGGTTAAAAATTCTACTAGTCGCATTTACTGCTGATAAGGCATAATGATTTGTCTGTGACCTTGGTCGTAGTCGCAGTTACTAAGTAATCACCAGTATGAAGCTGAATGATGCTGGTTGCGACCTTGGTTGCAGTCTCAATTGCTAAGTAATCTTAAAAAGAAGCTGAATAATGCTGGTTGTGACTTTGGTCGTAGCCAAAAATATAATTAACAATAACCATAATGTGACCTTGGTCGTAGTCATATTTTTTTAGGCAGAATCATTCAAACTGCTAGCAAATTAGCAATAAAAATTCAGATTTGTTTTTCATGTCGTTTTGATATTTTGATTACATTTAATTATAAAATATAAAAATGTTTGAATTTATTTTTTTTTTACAGCACGGTGTTGTATCTAAAAATAGAGATCGGGAAGATTATTTCATCAATCAGTTATTGAAAAACTGGTCAAGTGATGTGTAGTACATGTGCTTCCCGTTCAATCACAAACATAGTGCCAAGGAAGCTGGATTTCACTGGACCTTGTTGGCATTTGATTGCCAAACACAAGAGTGGATTTTTTACAACTCTTTGGTCCAGTGGAAAAAATCAAGTAATATATTAAAGGTTTATCAAACAGATGCAAGAACAATAATGAGTTGATTTTAATCTTACAATTACTGAATATTTGCATTTAATTTGATTAATATTGATATTTTTTCTATTGACATTGCAGAAAAAAAGGTTATTACAAATTTTTGAAATTGATTTCAATAAAAGGTTGAAAAAAACATATATAAAATATGCAAGATGTCCCCAACAAGCAAACAGGTCTTTTTTTGTGACAATTACCCAACATATTTTCTGCTTATTTTGAGTACAACAATCTAATCTCATGTAATGATTTTCCTGTACAATTTTTCGTGTTGATTGCGATGTATATGTATGCAAGTACATCAAAAGTATAACATTTGGTACTCCATCAACAGTTGATACTGTGATTGCGGCCACTGTACAGAGACTAAGAAGCCAGCTTGCATACATGTTACTCGCAGACAAAGAGAAAAGTTGGGATGAAGAAACAAAATTTATAAAAATGATGGTATTTGAAGATTGAAAATTGACTTAATTTTTTAATTATAATATTGTTAATTCATTCATATACATCATTTTTTTTTATTATAAATGTATCCTATTTGTAACAAGTCTGTTGGCTTTATTAATGTAATTTGTATACATTTTAATTCACTTGTTATACAATCCACTGAGATTTTCTTATTTCATTCTATAGATGTAACAGAGTGCATGCTACTTAGGTCGCAGTGATATTAAAAACAAATAATGAGTTCAGAATTTTTAGTACGATCAAAGTCGCAGTCATGAACTGGGAAGTTGTATCGACTGCTTATAATGCGACAATGGTCGTAGTATGCATAATTTCGTCCGTAAAAAATGTATATATTTATTAGTATTCTATTAATGTAATTGAGACAGCGATCGCGGTCACAGTTAATGAATCATATTTCAGATCGCACTGCGACCATGGTCGCATTGCCCCATTCAGAACTCCAAAGTTTTTATAACGATATATGTTTTAAATTTTATTAAAATAATTAATTTAATAAAAAGTAAACATGATCCTCCCTGTCTTTTTCTACCGTAAGAAACTAAAATAATAATAGCCTTGCGTATTCAAAGTAAAAAGTAACTACATGTAAAATATATTAACTTTTTACCTGTTTTCGAAAACTGAATAGTCACCTAGAAAGTATACACTTTTTGAAAAAAGGCAGATAATAAATTTACACCATGTTCACGTCGTTTGAGAGCATAAACCTTTTGAAATTCCTGGATTATTTATATATAAAGGGTATCTATTAGAGGATAACAAACAGACTAAATTACATTTCTGAAATTCGTCCTTTTCAATTTTCGGAAAAAGATTCAAAGATGTCTTCTTCACCATCTTCACCAAAAAGAAGCCAATCATCTAATGATGATTTGATGTATAGTTTCGATTCGTTCCCCCGCTAGGAGTTAGAGGATGAGCTTGATACAGACGATCCGTTTTAGGAGTTCATTGATGAACTGAAATACTACTATGAAGAGGAAGAAAACAAAGAGGAGAGTGGCGGTAATAAGGAGGAAGAGGAGGAAAGCGATAGAGAAGACGAATACAATCATAATATAGATGACAAATTTGATTATGATGGTGATGATGAGGACGACTAGATTAATACTTTTAAATATGTATTTTGTTTTTTATAAATATGTAAGCCTTTTTGTAATATTAATTGTGTTAATTATAAATATTTTTGACTTAATTTTTGTTTTACTGGTGGCACTTTTTCACTAAATTTATTCTTATGGTTGTTGGAACATGGAACTAAGGTGGCAAATTTTAATAGGCTATGTCGAACTTACATGTCAACAATGTGATCCAATTTCTAAGCCCGAAAATGTTAAAATTAAATAAAATGGGTACACTGCGACTATTGTCGCAGTCACAAAAAAATAATATCAGCGACCGGAGATAAGTAAATGGCTAATTTAAGATTATAATCTAAACTGTGACCAAGGTCAAAGTGTAAAGTTGAAAAGGTCCAATTTTCACAATATATAATTTAATTATAAACATATTTTAGCATATTAAACTGGTAACATAATTAAAAAACTTAATGTAATATTTCATTCAAACTTGAGAATTAAACAATTCAACTTTCCCGTAAAATTTAAATTGCGACTTTGGTCGCAGTTATGAAAATACACTGCTCTTTCTGTAGTTACTGTAGACTGCGACAAAGTCGATGTCAAATATAGTCAAATATGAACTGCGACCCTGGTCGCAGTCTATGTTCAGTGAACTAAAATACAACATATGCGGCGAAATTATTGCAGTGGATTTTTAAAGTAATATTTCAACTGTATTCAAATGTTATTATAATAACAAGAGATGAGGGACACTTAAAAAGTAACAAAAATTTTCCCGTAAAATGATAAACTGCGACTCTGGTCGCAGTTATGAAAATACACTTCTCATTGTAAATCTTATATTTGCGACCAAAGTCGCTGTCAAATATAGTCAAATATGATCTGCGGCGCTGATCGCAGTCTATGTTCAATGAACTAAAAAGTAAAACATATAAGCCAACATTATCGCAGTGAAATTTTAAAGTACAACAGCTTACAATAGAACAATAGATAGGAAACACTTTAAAAGAAACAAAAAAGTGATTATACTGTGACCCAGATCACAGTACATAATATGACTCTTTCTTTAACAATGCAACCATCGTCGCAGTTAATGACTGAAGTTGTAAAAAAGAAAATTTTATTCGTTCTAACTAGCCGCAACAGGAAAGGTAAGAATTTGAAACATCAAATTTTAAATTCAATTATATAACAGGTTTAATTTCATACCAATAATGGACAGCTAGTCCTGTAATGGCCAAGCTGTTGATAGTTTTCACACTTTTGATGCTTCACTTCCTTCTGTGATAAAAAATCTTCAAAATCAGACTTAAGCCTGGATACACCTCTAGGCCTCCCCTTGGTTGGTACAGCACCAATTGGATCGTATATAGTCAATTCTTCACCATCCAGCAGAACAACGACGGATCCACTGGAGCTAATATTTGTTTTAGACTGTGTTATTGATAATTTACTGACCTAGCCTTGTATTCATTACTGGTTTCTGCAGTAAATCTTTCTAAAACAGCATCCAACTTTATAAGATGGATATCAGAATCGGTCACCATTTCAAGAATTGCATTAAATTTGGAACGAAGTGTCTACACTCTAGCTGTCCCTCGAGTGCCTTGAATAGGAAAAGGCCTAATGCCATTTTCAATTGCAACATTTTTGTAACGCGCATCCAACCTCCATCTCTAAGGTATATAGGATTCTGATATATGTGTAATGTGATTGCGCCACAAAATGTATAGAATATGTCTACAGAGGATACTATCTGTTTCGAATAATGAGCAACTACAAGTCATATCAAGTTCATCAAAATTATCATAACTGACCTTTTCCCAGGTGTCTTTTGATTCTGAAAATTCACCAACCAAATATTTTGCTCCAGGTCCATCATGTTCCAACTCTTCTAAAAAGAGTATCATTACGACTGTCAATTTCTTTTGGAACAACTGAAATCGGGGTATACAACTTTAAAACTTGTATCTCATATGAATTTGATGTACAATTGGGCACAGAATTCAAACCTCGAAAGTTTTGTTGAGATTCAAAACTACGACGCGCAGCGACAGCTTTATCATATTGGTGGACAAATTTAACTAGTTTCGTGTTTGCATTCACAAAACCATCAAAGAAGGAATTAATACTCTCAGACCTCTGACTGGTTGTCATTCCAGCACAAGAAATATCCTTGAGATATGCATTAACCCAGTGTCCATGTAATCTGTACATCTTCAACAACCAACTGTCTTCTTTTTCTTCTAAATGATATTTTTCATTCATCAATCTCCATCCTTCCTCACATATGCTTATATCACGGGAGGTGTACCAAATATGAAAATAAGAGATAAAATCTTCCCTATATTTGTTCGTCATCAGGATTTGTTGCTCGGAATATGTTTCCGTACATGCCAAAAACAGTACCAGTACCGAGTAGTTGAAAAAACCATCTTGATGGCATCACCGATCTGGGCACCTGATCAGTAATAATCACATTTGGTGCAACTACGTACATGCATTTGAGCCATTTATTGAATAGCCACACAAATGTATCCCTCTGCTCATCCGCAAGCAATGCACATCCAAACAAAATTGACTGCCAATGATGATTCATTCCAGTGAATGGAGCAAATGGCAGGTGATTGGGAAAGAGTTGTGTGGAATTTTAGCACAAATATTATGTAAAATGAGAAGGTTTAGAAACAACCTCAAGTGCTTTTGATTACTCCACAAATGTATGAAAGATGATTAATATACCCTTTCCTATCTCCGTTATAGCATAGAGCTATACCGAGTCGATTCTCAGGGAGAGCTAGCGATGGAAGCGTTACGAATCGAAGTGAAGATGTAAAACGAAGATTCTTCTATGCTTAAAAGAATAAAGAATCAAGTGAAAAAGAAAATAAAGAATGGATGGATATGTTCATGATGGAAATAGTTGGGAAAGAAATCAAGAGTAGATTTGGTAATTACACTAAAAGAAAGAAAACTTTTAAAAAGACTTTGAATAAAAGAAAACCATGACTAGCTAACCTTACTACCTTGCTAAAGACTTACTAAACTCCGTGATAGTGAATGCGTGCCTCATGTTGATTCATCGGCATAGATTTGTCTTGCGTGTTGGTCTAATTACCTTCCCACTTGGATGACGGGAGCTCATTCTTGGACTTGTCTTGTAGCCTCCATAGATGTCATAGGCCTACAAGTTAGACTTTCAATAATGGAATCAAAAGAGCTACACTCAAGGGATGCAAATGAAGAACATACAACATTCAATAATGGACTTAAAGAAGTTGTACATCAAATAGCATATTGGTGATCCATCTCCATGTTCCATCAAGGCACTTGTTCAAAGACAAGGCTCTAAATGAGGCACACATGAATCATATGGAGAATTACAACAAGATACTTGCCAAGCAATGAAAGAAAACCATCGGAGAAGAGAAGATCATACACTTGCAAGATTAAAGATAGCAATCACCCATGAGTTAGTAGTTAGCAAGGCTAGTGGTTAGCTAGTACATGGTAGAAAAATTAGCTACAAGCCATTACAAAAGAAAAGCAAAGCATGAATTAAAATTGCAAGAAAGTAAAGCAAGAAATAAAGAAAGCAAGTAAAGAAAACAAGTACACTAGAAAATGCAAGAGTAGAGAGAAGAGAATGGATCAATCCTTGCTTCACAAAGTGTCACTCCTTGATGTACACAAGCTTTCTCTATCTTACAATCTCTCTCTTTACAGAATTTCTAGGGAGAAGAAGATCATAGAGAGATACAAAAATCCTAGAGAAAAACTAACAAAAATACAAAGCTTTACACTAATCTCTCTCTCTTCTCTGATCAGTTTTTGCTCGCAGGTCCAAATGCAGTATTTATAGGTACAGAGAGAACTCTCCAGAAGACGAACAGGTGGCCAAAATCTGGGATTGAATGGCCCAGATTTTGCGGTGGATCCGCGGTAAGGCGCGGCACTTTTGTGGCTGTTGGATCCCAAATTTTTGTTACAAGTTTGTTACGAGGTTGTTATCCACGTGGCCTTCTAGAATCTTGAGTTGTTGCGTAGAATTCTCTAGATCCTGGGCTCAAATTTGGGCTTTATTCTGGGCTTTTGAATTAATCTCTTAATTATTGCTAATTAAAGAGATTTTGGGCCTTTTCTCCATTTCAGATGTGGACCTGTAAAAATATAGAGAAGATGAGTAAAAATCACATTTTTATTGTCAATATGCATGGGAATAATGTGGTAAAATATGCAGAATTGTGTAACAATCACACCCCCACACTTATTCTTTTGCTCGTCCCGAGCAAAAATAAAGAAAAAAGAAAATCTAAACTACCAATTTTATTACACCACTTTCGCAGGTGACGCGATTGCACTGAGCGTGTGCAACAAGCCGTTAAACCTCTAGGTTACCCTAGAGGAGGAGTGTTGTCTCCTGAGGGTTTTCAGCGGATTACACCCACAAAATCCATAAAGAAAGAAGACAAATGTTAGTATTTTGAAAACGCATTTTGAAAGAGAGACATATTTTCAAACTATTTTGCAAAAATATAAGTGATCTAAGGTCATAAGTCCACCTATAATCATTCTTTCTTAAACTTAGTCTCCATGCAAGATCTTGTCTTCAATTAAGGTAAGAATTCAAAATTGGATTGAATACTTTATCTTTCATAAAACCTAGATAGTATGCACACCGTGCTAGTGAAAATTTCTGGGATTTCAACTCCAACCATCAAGCCATTTATTTATTTATATATATTTATATATATTTCTTTTTCTTCTTTTTTCTCCCCTTAGTTTAGGCTTTCTAGTTTACCCTTGTAGCGAGCCTTTAACCGATGACTCCCAAACCAGACGGTCTTAGGGCACCAGATGAGAAAACATCCCTCGGGTTTAAGGTCTCAAGTAAAAAAGGCCATAAAACTAAAGGGGATTATTTATTTCCTTTATCACCGTTAGGCGTGAATAATCATGCTTCTTGAGGCACATTTATCCAGCTTAATAGGTGATGTTTTATTTATATATATATATATTTTTCTCTTTTTTTTTATTTTTATGGCATTTTTGGTCTTTGTTTCCATCCCAAGAAATGTGTAAGTGTGAAGTGCATACTTATCTAAGGCAAAAAATTCAAGATAAAAATATCTCACCAATTTTACTTACTTAGCCTATAATTTCAAACAAGATCTATTATTTCAACTAGGCTTAAGATGTCATAATTAAGGCTTTCTTAATTTCTAAGATACATCTTACTTTTCTTAAAAATAGATCTAAACTTTGTCTCTTATTTCAAAAGTTTTTTTCTTTTTTTATTTATTTCTAAAAAGAAGTGTAAAAGACAGAAAATCTAAAAACTCAATGTTAGTAAACCCTCCCCCACACTTATTCCATGCATTGTCCTCAATGCATCATGATATATGTATGCATGAAACAGGTAATAGGGTAGAATCATTTATTCACAAAAAAAATGCAAAAAATTATTTGGAAGAAGTATATACAAATGTAATAATTACCTAGGCTTTTGGTCTTTTTCCTCTGGCCCGTTTCCCATCATTCCAGTGCGTTTGCTTTCGTGAGCTCAGTTGGGAAATGGTATGAATTTTGTTAGCCTTAGGTGTTTCCAGATTCAATTGATTGTTATTATCATTCACACTCATTCCACCACATTGTTCACAAACAAATGCCTTGTCACCACTTTCATTATGAATCTCCTCACTTCCAATATCTAGAAATTTTAACTCCTCTCCATATAATTCTTCAAAACTCAAGTCAACATCCGGAAGTGGACAATCAGCTAACTTACCCGAGTTGACTCATCTAAACACATGATCTCATCAGCAAACAAGTCTTCAAAAGATATATCAATTGGGGGTTCTTGAAGAGAATCACAGAATTGTGACTCATCTTTTGAATCCTCACAATTGTCCTCAATAAAGTTAACCTCAAATGTTTGATCTTTTGTTTTGTGAGGCTGTGTGTGGAAGACATTGAGTTCATGTGTCATGTTACCAAAGGTCAACCTCATTGATCCATTCCGGCAATTAATGATGGCATTTGCAGTAGCCAGGAATGGTCATCCCAGAATGACAGGAATTTGAGCCCTTCGATTAGAATTAGACACTGGTTGTGTCTCAAGGATTACAAAATCAACAGGGTAAATGAATTCCCCAACTTTGACAAGGACATCATGAATTACCCCCTTGGGTTTAGTGACAGAGCGATCAGCCAATTGAATGGTCATTTGGGTCGGGAGGAGATCACCTAACCCCAATTGTTGGTACACAGAAAAAGGTAGGAGATTGATGCTGGCCCCCAAATCAAGAAGTGCCCTATTAATGGTAGTCTGTCCTATGATGCATGAAATGGTGGGGCTCCCTGGATCTTTGTATTTTACAGGAATTGGACCAGTGAGCAACTCAGTGATGGATGATGCTAGGAAGACTTTCTTAGGGACTTGGGTCTTCCTCTTCTTAGTGCACATCTCCTTTAAGAATTTGGCATATGATGGCACTTGTTGTATGGCATCAAGAAGAGGGACATTGATTTGGACCTTATTGAACATTTCTTTTAACTTCTCCATGTGAGCATTTGACTTGTTATTTAGAAGCCTATTTGGAAATGGTACCCTAGGCTTATAAGGTTGCTCATCTACCTTTTCTTTCCCCTTGGCTTGAGATGTGGATGGCTCTGAACTAGAGGATGGTTTGTCAAAAGTTGGTTGCATTGGGACAGGAGGTGTAGGCTTTGGTACTGGATGAGATGGTGGACTAGAAACCCTATTGTCAATTTGTTTTCCAGATCTCAGGGTATGAATAGCATGACATTGACTGGGTCCTGAATCATCCACTTCATTCAGAGGGAAGTGGTGTTTGGGATTTGGCAATGGCTGTCTTGGGAACATTCCTCTTTGATTCTCAGCCAATTGCCCTAATTGGACCTGAATTCTATCCATATCCTGTTGATGATGATTCATCATTGAAGCTTGGTTCTTGGTTAGGGATTCTATCATTTTCATCAACTCTGATATTTTATCATCTGAATTGTTCTTGGGTGGATGTTGATGATATGGAGATTGGACTTGTGATTGGTAGTGTGGTGGATTCTGATATGGTTGTGAATGTGGTGGACTTTGAGATGGATGAACATACAGTGAATTCTGATTGAAACTGGATGGGTGAGACTGAGCATTATAAGGATGTGGAAGTTGTGGCCTATGATGCTCAGGACCAGACTGACTCCATGAATTTGGATGGTTCTGCCATCCCGAATTGTAAGTGTTGAAGTATGGAGGTCTGGTAAATGCTGCATTCATGTTCTCCTGAAATGATTGGGGCTGATATAATGGACACTCCTCGAAGACATGGCTAAGGTCATGACAGTTGGTGCAACCTAGTATAATCACAGGCAATGGGTTGACCTAGTTGACCACAGAATTTCCCTTTGACTCAAGCAGTTCTATCCTCTTCATCAGTTGTGTAATCTTGGTTTCTGCAGCTATAGAGGATTCTACGGAGTGCGTACCAGTTCTGGAAGTGATGGGAGTCGGTTTATCAGGACATGACTCCCACTGAATGGTTTTCTCAGCTAGGGTTTCAAAGAGATCCCACCCCTGATGTTCATCTTTCTTCAAAAATTCCCTTGGCACATGGATTCAAGGAGGGTTTTCGTGTGGTAATCTAGACCGTCATAGATAATCTGGCATAGACGCCATTTCTCTATGCCGTGATGAGGACACAGGGCTAGGAGGTCTTTGAAACGCTCAAGATACTTCCAGAAAGGTTCATTTAGTTCCTGCTTGAATTGCATTATATTCTTTCTCATGAGGGCTGTTTTGTGGATAGGATAGAATTTCTTAAGAAAGACCTTAACAAAATCCTCCCATGAAGATATGGAACTGACGGGAAGATTATAAAGCCATTTCTTAGCTAAATCCTTAAGTGCAAACGGTATGAACCGTAACCTAACAGCATCCTCAGACAGTTGGGAAATCCTCATCATTTGGCATACCTCTTCAAACTCACAAATAAAGAGGTACACGTCCTCAGACTCAAGACCATGGAATCGGGGAAGTGTACTAATGAATTGCGGTTTCAGCTCGAAGTGATTTCCATTTGGTTCGGGGAGAAGAATGCAAGATGGAAGGGAGGTGCGAATCGGATAAAATCGATCCTGAAGTGAGACGTTGTTTTCCATAATGTGAAGTGGTCGTCTAAGTGCAAGTGTAGAAAGAATTGAATTACGGAACCACTCTTGTATATACAATCACAAACAACGTGCACCGATCACACCAGCGAAAAAGAAAGAAAAAATAACAAAAAATCAATCCAAGCTTCTAGGGCTCCTGGACCTAGACGACTCCTAACTTTAGATCGTCCACAGGAGGTTCCGTGTAGACTTTGACTATAAGCAAATCAGCCAGGGAAGGGCAAGGTTGGTGGGAGGTTTTCCGTCAGAGACGTTCCTTAATTAAGTAACCAGCAACCTTCGGGTTTTCAGCCCTCAATCCCTTTCCTAGACACTGATTTTACAAAAGTCAATTTCCAACACTTTTCCCCCTTAGGATAATCTCCTAAGTGAGTCCGAGATGTCCCTAGGGCCAACGTCTATCAAATTTTATTTACAAGCTTGGGATTGTGAGTGCGTGGGAAAATGATTTTCGGGCTAAGGAAAGGGTAATGAACTCCCCACCTTATCTTTTTTATGGGTTATGCCCTTAGAATTGATTTGTGCAAGTGTACAAGATAGATAACAAGGATTCACTCAAAGCATGAAAATCAAGCAAGAGATGATTCCTAGTCTATATGCAATGCTTACGTACCTTGCCTCCAGCACTCTTCAACAGTAAAAGTAAATGAATTGAAAAGACACGTGCCTAGAAATGCAAATGTCTAATCAATTTTTAACAATTTCAACCAATTTTTTACTATTGATTAAATTAGCAGGTATATGGTGAAAAATACAGGAATTCAAGTATAACAGCAGATGTATTTTGCAGAGCTGGAGACCCTGCAGAAATTTTGTGAGTAGTCAACTCAGGATTGCCGCAGATCCGCGGCAAAAACCAGGATTCCGCGGCAAAACTGAGGGATCCTGGTCTCTGCTTTCGAGAGCAGAGGCCCATGTCCACTTATATGTATATTGCAATGCAAATTTTCCTGTTGTCTTCTCCTATAACCTGCAACAGAGAAGAAGATTCGTTTAGTTCTTCACTTTAAAGAAAATCCGTTGCTCTCCCCGGCAACGGCGCCAAAAATTTGATTGGGAAAGAGTTGTGTGGAATTTTAGCACAAATATTATGTAAAATGAGAAGGTTTAGAAACAACCTCAAGTGCTTTTGATTACTCCACAAATGTATGAAAGATGATTAATATACCCATTCCTATCTCCGTTATAGCATAGAGCTATCCCGAGTCGATTCTTAGGAAAAGCTAGCGATGGAAGCGTTACGAATCGAAGTGAAGATGTAAAACGAAGATTCTTCTATGCTTAAAAGAATAAAGAATCAAGTGAAAAAGAAAATAAAGAATGGATGGATATGTTCATGATGGAAATAGTTGGGAAAGAAATCAAGAGTAGATTTGGTAATTACACTAAAAGAAAGAAAACTTTTAAAAAGACTTTGAATAAAAGAAAACCATGACTAGCTAACCTTACTACCTTGCTAAAGACTTACTAAACTCCGTGATAGTGAATGCGTGCCTCATGTTGATTCATCGGCATACATTTGTCTTGCGTGTTGGTCTAATTACCTTCCCACTTGGATGACGGGAGCTCATTCTTGGACTTGTCTTGTAGCCTCCATAGATGTCATAGGCCTACAAGTTAGACTTTCAATAATGGAATCAAAAGAGCTACACTCAAGGGATGCAAATGAAGAACATACAACATTCAATAATGGACTTAAAGAAGTTGTACATCAAATAGCATATTGGTGATCAATCTCCATGTTCCATCAAGGCACTTGTTCAAAGACAAGGCTCTAAATGAGGCACACATGAATCATATGGAGAATTACAACAAGATACTTGCCAAGCAATGAAAGAAACCCATCGGAGAAGAGAAGATCATACACTTGCAAGATTAAAGATAGCAATCACCCATGAGTTAGTAGTTAGCAAGGCTAGTGGTTAGCTAGTACATGGTAGAAAAATTAGCTACAAGCCATTACAAAAGAAAAGCAAAGCATGAATTAAAATTGCAAGAAAGTAAAGCAAGAAATAAAGAAAGCAAGTAAAGAAAACAAGTACACTAGAAAATGCAAGAGTAGAGAGAAGAGAATGGATCAATCCTTGCTTCACAAAGTGTCACTCCTTGATGTACACAAGCTTTCTCTCTCTTACAATCTCTCTCTTTACAGAATTTCTAAGGAGAAGAAGATCATAGAGAGCTACAAAAATCCTAGAGAAAAACTAACAAAAATACAAAGCTTTACACTAATCTCTCTCTCTTCTCTGATCAGTTTTTGCTCGCAGGTCCAAATGCAGTATTTATAGGCACAGAGAGAACTCTCCAGAAGACGAACAGGTGGCCAAAATCTGGGATTGAATGGCCCATATTTTGCGGTGGATCCGCGGCAAGGCGCGGCACTTTTGTGGTCGTTGGATCCCAAATTTTTATTACAAGTTTGTTACGAGGTTGTTATCCACGTGACCTTCTAGAATCTTGAGTTGTTGCGTAGACTTCTCTAGATCCTGGGCTCAAATTTGGGCTTTATTCTGGGCTTTTGAATTAATCTCTTTAATTATTGCTAATTAAAGAGATTTTGGGCCTTTTCTCCATTTCAGATGTGGACCTGTAAAAATATAGAGAAGATGAGTAAAAATCACATTTTTATTGTCAATATGCATGGGAATAATGTGGTAAAATATGCAGAATTGTGTAACAATCAGCAGGTTCAAGTGATTAGTCTTATATGTTGTGTCAAAAATAATCATATCACAAAAACTCAAATACGAGAAAATTGCACTTCCATCCGCCCAAAAAATTCTTTTAAGTGTGCCCGCATTGTCAACTTCACTGGTAAAGAAAAAATCTTGATCAGACTAGGCTTTTTCTTGAAAATATTTGTTGATCGAAATAAACTCATGGCCAATGTTACTTCTACGGTGACGAGAAAAATCAATAACTTGTTGTGGGCTTACTTCTTAACAACCTTCTCCACGGTTCATTGCATTAACAATACGGGAAATATTTGAAGGGCGAATTCCTACATCAACCAAATTGCTCATAATGCTTCTGCTAATCTTTGATCGACGTGTCTGGTGAGAGTAATAGTGATGGACCTTATTCGGACTTGATAATTCATGTGAATGAGAATCAACAAACTTGGTGACAACCCAAGATCTTCTGTCCAATAAAAAATGAAGATGCATATGCATCTCAGCAAGACACACAACTCTAATGTCGATTCGACGGTTGACTGTAAGCCCATCTTGTCTTTTGTCACATAACTTCTTCACATCCTCTTTGTTGCAACAAAATTTTCTATAAATAACTTCATGAGGAGGCCTCCGTGACTTATCTATTCCTTTTCTTCTCACGCTAAAACCTCTGTTCCTTACATAAGAATTGTAGAAGTTTGTACGCTTCATCGCCCGTGGAAAACTGTTTCCCTAAAAAAAGAACTGAGCTTCCAGACATTTCTCCATGTAAATTCAGATCCTACAAAACAAAGTGCTGAACTAAATAAAAAGAAATAATTGAAATCACATGTCTGAACTATAATAAATAAAACTGCGACCAAGGTCGTAGATGTAAAGAAATCTGTGTAAATTCTGAATAAAGGACTGCTACCGTAGTCGCAGTTCTTAGTATGTACGGGTTTTTAAAAATGTGAATAAAAAACTGAGAAAATTTTTAATTAATATATACTGCGATCTTCAGTCGCAGTTCTTAAAATTTAGTGTATAAAAAAGAAATAATTGAAAATTACACATTTGAACTATAATAAATAAAACTGCGGCCAGGGTCGCAGTAGTAAAGATAGCTTTAACAGATTCAAAAAATGGTTTCAATATATACTGCGGCCGTAGTAGCAGTTCTTACAAAACTGTGAATTATTTCTGAAATAAAAAGGACTTTAGTAAAAGTGATTATATTATTCTGTAAAACAAAATCTGAGTTGCAGTTTCACAAAATCTGGGTCGCAGTTCAATATACGTTACACAAATTTTTTAAATATAAGAAATTACGAGAAAAGGGATAAAATAAAAATCTCTTGATCAGCATCCATAGATCTCAACCCTTCAATATTTCAAAATTCTGTGAGGAAGTTAAACCAGATGATATATGGTTCATAATTAGATCGAGAGATAGAGACCGGGGATGATGGTGACCTGAATTGGCAGGAGAAATGTTCTGCTCCTTCGTCGACATTAAAATAAAAAAAGGAGATTTAAGTCTGCAAAGTAAAAAAAAGGAAAAAAAACCTGATCAGGATCCCGTTTTTTTTAGAAAAACTTTCTGGCAGTAAAACTTAAACCTAGATCTGACAAGGCGCGCAAAAATAAATAGGGGAAAATAATAATGAACAATAACAGGGCGTCTACCTTTTACCACGGGGCATTTAGTAATTTCACTTATTCCAATAGGCAGGGCGGAACAAATTCATGTGGCTAATTATGTGCCACGTCACCGCAGGCTGAGAGACTCTCTCAGCTGTCGGCTGATATACATATTTCTGATATATATATATATATATATATATATATATATATATATATATATATATATATATATATATATATATATATATATATATATATATATATATTCATATATCCCTCTTCTCTCTCTCCCACTTTCATGCTTTATATTCATATATCTCTCTTCTCTCTCTCTCTCCTACTTTCATTCTTTTTCTCCTTCTTCTTCTTCTTCTTCTTTCTTCTACAGCCATATTAACAACAGTCGTGTCCCCCATCTTGGCCGGAGACTTTGGTCGGTGATCTCCCCCACCAACCACCATAACCTCCCCCAAACTCCTCTCCTTCTCTCCCTACTCCAAACCCACCAATATTAACTTCTCTTTCTTCTTCACCAAACAAACCCAACTTAACACCAACTTCTCCACCATCTCCACCACCACCAGCAAACTTCCTCCTCTGCCGTGCTCTTTCATTCTAACCCCTCATCACATTCTGAAACACCATTTCAACAACCTCCAAAACCATCCCCTTAACTACACTTGCACGCACCTCTTCCTTCTCTTTGGGACCCACCTGCTGCGCCACCCTCAGGTGCCCCCGGCCGCCGGCGTCGGCCGGCCTCAGGCCGCCGCCGCCTGGCCAGTCCAAGGCCGGTCACCACTTCCTTCTTCTTCTTCTTCTCCTTTCTTTTATTCTTTACTTTCTTTCTTCTTTCTTCTTTTTCCTTTTCTCTTCTCTGTTCTCTTCCTTCTCTCTCTTCCCCCCACTGCATCCTCTCTCTTTCTCTCACGCCCTATCTCTCTCTCTTACTCTTTGTCTCCCTATCCTCACGCTCTTTCTCTCTCTCTGACTCATTCTCTCTCCTGCTCTCTTTCTTTCATTCTCTATATTTCTTTGTTTCTCTATCTCACTCTTGTTCTCTCTCTTACCCTCTTTCTAGGCTAACGCAGGGCTCAGCCTAGCCCAAGGAAGGGTTCAGCCCTAGCCCGACGCGTGGCCCAGCCTATGGCTTTACTTAGACACAAGGATCATCCTCCCTATTTTCTCTTTCTTTTCTTCTTCTTTCTCTCTTTCTTTCTTTCCCTGTTAGCCCTCTCTCTCTACTTCACACACACTTTCTCTCTCTAAAATTTATATTATATTCTATAATATTTGAACACGTACGCGCGTTGCTAAGTTGGAGCTTCTAGACTTCGGGGATTTCCTTGCATTTTCTGTAAATTAGGTGAGTTTTCTCACCTTCTATTTGGGTTTCCCCGCGTCGACGGGTTGATATGTATTATTTTGGGAATTGTGTGTTTGTAAAATTATTGTAATCGGTGGATTGGTATTGTATCAGTGATGTATTGTACTTTGTATGGGGGAATGTTATAATAACATAAGAAATATATATTTCTGTGTTTGGTACTAACACTTTATGCATGTACTTATACAGCCTTCGGGCTTAACTGCTCTGCAGTTTTACTATAACATCCAGGTTTAACCACTCTGAGGTTTTTAAAGTCCTTTGAACTTTCTATATGCTATGCTTGGTAGGCGGACCTTGCGTCAACACTTTATCTCTAACTCTGTTCGAGCGTAGTTGCCCCATGAGCACAGCTGTGTCGTGATCGATAGTATGACGTTCATACGCATGCTACGACAGGTGCGTTTAGCTGTGCTGCGAGCGGTAACCACGCCAGGCATGATAGCATCTAGTGTTGTACATTAGCTTCGCTCTAGCTTGTTAACTTCGCTTGGATGTTCACTTGCTTGCCTACTCAATAACTCGACTAACTCTTTTATTTGATGATTGTGAAGAGATTGAAATCTCTACTTAAACTGTTTTCTAAAACTGAATGTTTTTCTGTGTTCGTATCGATCTTCTGTATCGGTACCATTTTCCTATTTCGTGTTGTTCAGCAAATGATATCTATTGTATTATCGCTTGACGTGCTTTTACCTGCAGGTTACACCTGCCTATCTTTACTGGACACCAACCTGATATTACCTGACATATGGCACGTGATCACCTGACACCTGCCATGTTGATACTTGACTCTTATAATTATCACTAAATGGGAATGATGACCTGACATCTTGATTATATCTTGACATATTCCAGTACAATCCGTACTTTTGATATAACATGTACTCATGATACACCGACATGCTCCTGCTTATTCCCGTACACTGATATAATTATCTAATAAATAATAAAAAGAACAACATATACCGGGTAACGGGCAAACTGATGGACTTCAATTGTGGTTTTGTCTACAGTGGTATAGGGATGTTGTGCAACTAAAATCTTGAGGTTCTATCTGTGGTTCCCCAGGTGTTCCGAGCGGGGTAGTTCTTATACCCTGGCTATTGTAACCAATCCATCATGAGTGCTTAGCGGCACGGGCCTGACTAAATGTCAGGTTATCAGGTCGTTATTCCGGACATGCATGAACCCATTGTAACATAATTTGCTGGTCACATCATCAGTTTTCAATAACCAACATTGACTTACTCATATAAGGATGTACGTGATTGAGTAGTGCTCCAAGATGCATACCTAAATATATGGGTCGGACAAGTAATAATAAAAGATGTTAATTAATAATTCATTATTCATTTTGAGATTCGGGTTGTGTGAACTCAGGCTACGGTCACATGAGACATAGGGTATATAAATAAGGATTTTCTTGTTTGAATTATTCCTTTAATGTACTAGTCTCATGAAACCGTAGTCTGAGCTTGTACAGCTAGTCTTGCCTGTATTCGATATTATCAGTTTTATCGATTTTGTAACACCCTGTTCACGGAATACATACTTAGATATGTATTCTGATTTCTCGATCATATTTTTTGAATTTTTTTCATATTTATTTTTGTTCGATGATTATTTATGTGATTGTTTTTCATTGGATCCAGATTCGTGGACTCGGAGTCAGCCCTAATTGAATCGGGGACCCGATCCTAGTGTATAGCTCGATGAGTTTTCTAAAAGTCAATTTTGATCAATTTCAGTTTCAAATACTATTTTCCATATTTTAAAATTTCATGATTTTTCAGATTTTTTCTGAATTATTTTTATAAAAACCCTAAAATCAGGATTAATCAGTGTCACTGATTTATTCCCGATTTTTAATTTACAAATAGAGTCAAATTGCAAGAAATCACTTTCACATATTTTCTTAAAATAATATTTACTATCTTAATTTACTTTTTGAGAATTTTCAGAATTTAATAGATTTTGACCAAATTTGATGTCGACCGATATCGGCGGTTGATTCCAGGATTTTTAATTTGAAAACTGTGAAGAATTTCTTGAAACAGATTTCACCATGATTGTTACAATAATATTCTTGATTTTTTAAAATTTTTTGAATCGTTCTGAGATACTTGATTTTTGAAAAATTCCGGTATTTTTCCGAAAATTTTCCGCATCCGTGATCGAACACGGGGATTTCACCATTCCAATTATTTACCTATTTTGTTACAATTACTTTTATTTCTTTTTCATTTTCTTTTCTTTTTATTTTTTCTTCATTTTCCTTCCACCATATTCTAAAATCTTCTCCATTCATTAATTACATTCTACAATCCTCCTCCAAAATAACCCAATCCACTCAACTCCCCTCTCCCATCACTATGGTCGGCTAAGCCACTTCACCCCCTCTCCATTTTATAAAAAAAATCTAACCCTAAACCTTCTCTTTCTCCTTTAACTTTAACTTCAAATACAACCCCCTTTCCTTCTCTTTTTCTTTTCATTTCTCCATCAAAACCCTAAGACCACCAACTCCTCCTTCATCTTCACTACAACTACAACAACAACACCTACAACACTTCACTATCATCTTCTTCTTCCTTCGTCTCCATTTTATCCACCACAAACTCCAAAACTCTACCATACAACTTCATTCCTTCTCCATCTCCAAAACTACCACCCCTACACAAAACCTTCTACAAAAAACAACCTCCTTACCCCCTCAGCTAGGTGATTGAGTTTAAACCTACACAAGAAAAAGATAGTTTAGATTTAAAGAACGAAATGTGCAAGGTGCTCAATACTACCGCTATAACAAGTGACTATGCGGGGTGGTGATCCACAAGGAGAGACTAGCGATGAAAGCTTTTAGTAAGTTCTCTTTAGTTTATTTGAAATGTTTAAAGTTATTCTCTTAGTTCTTGAAAATAAAATGAATAAGAGTTACAGTTAAGTTAAGAAGAAAGTGGTAGATTGAGAAGATAGAGAAAATAAAAAATGAATTTATACAAAAAAATTAAAAAGAGTGAATAAAAGAGTTGAGAGTTGATGATGATCTAAACAAAGGATTAAAAGAAAGGAAAAGAAAACTAAAGAACTTACCTACCTCTTCCGGTTGATGACTTATCTGGAATCCTTATCAACGATGTACCTTTGCTCGAAGGCAAGAGAAGCATGACAGATGAGCTCTTCCTCATTCCCGATCTACACTACGAAATAAAAGTGCAAGCTATACTATCATAGAAATGGTTGTTCATCACCATTGGCCATCAGTGGTAGTTACAAAGGCGAGGCAACTTTGAATCTATTGGAGTCGTTTGGATTCACAAACACAAAAGAGAGAAGCAATAAAAATAAGAGTAGAAAAGAAACTTCAATTGAATTGAACAATGAAAGAAAGGAAGAATACTTATACCGGCGTCACTTTCAGTACAAGCATCACTCTTGTTCTTCCATGAAACTATTATTCAATCTCAGTTACATAAAAAATAAAAATTACATTTAAAAGAGAAAGAAAAGCCTAAGTTAAACCTATATAAAAATCTATTCTATTCTCTGCTTCCTCCTTTGCCTTAGGAATTGCAGTATTTATAGGATAAAAGGAGTGCCAAAGGGTGGTGAAGAGATGAGCTCAAATCGCTGGCCTAACAACTAATATCCTTATCCTTTGCTTTCCTTTATATACTGATAAATTCATCTCTGGACTTCTGGATCTAAGATTATCTTCATTAATTTCTCAAACAAGGATAATAAATCCAAACAAAATCCGATTTAGTTGGAATAGATTTGATAATGTCCTCTCTCTGTTATCCCATATTTTCTGATGAGATTTCATTAAATTTCTTGATTTGGGATTATCATAGTTGATCTTCATGTTAACCAAATGGAGCTTCAAAAATCTAGTTTTAACTGATTTTATCTGGTATTATCTTATCTGATTTGCTCTAGTTTTTGAATAGAATTGCTTCTAAACATCTGAATTTGAATAGATCTTCATTGATTTGCTTGAGCTTTAAAACTCCAAATTTAATTGGATAAACTTGTCCATTTCTCCTCTTTCTACATAAATTACCATGCATACCATTAAACATTAAAATGATTTAAATAATAGAGTTTTATTATAAAATAAATGTGACACATGTGACACTAAATATACAATGTACGTGTACAATCACACCCCCACACCTATCTTTTGCTCGTTCTCGAGCAAAACAAAAAATTAATCTAACACACTTTCATAGAAATCACGATTGTACTTAGCATGTGCAACAAGCCGTTAAACCTCTAGGTTCCCCTAAAGGACGAGTTTTATCTCGTAACGATTTTTAGTGGATTATACCCACAAAATCCAAAAAGAAAGAGAAACAAAGTGTTAGTATTTTCGAAAAGCATTTTGAAAAAGAGAGAAAATATTTGAAGTACTATTGTAAGAGTTCAAGTAATCTATAAGTTATATGAAAATCGAATTTTTCATTCTTGAACTTAATCTCTATTCAATAACTTGGTATCAATTAAGGTAAGAAGTCAAACTGTATTTCTCATCTAGTATATTACTTTACCCTAAGTCGTATGCATCTTCGTGACCATGAATTTTTGACTAGGGGGTTCTTTAACTCTAACTCTTATGCCTTTATTTTTTATATTTTGATGGGATTATTCCTTAGTTCATTAGGGTTTCTAGTTTGCCCATGTAATGAGCCTTTAGTCGATGATACCCAAACCGGACGGCTTAGGGCACCGAGTGAGAAAATACCCCAAGGACTTAAGGACTCGAGTAAATAAGACCACAAAACTAATAATTTTATTTATTATATGAACCACTTTTAGGGGTGAATACTTATGCTTTATGAGGCACAAATATCCAGCTTAATCAGAGGAGTTTTGAGATATATATATATTTCTTCTTCTTTTTTTCTTCTTTTTTTATGAGGCATAAGAATCTTTGTTTTTGAACCCTAAGTGTGTAAGAGTATGAAGGATGCATATTTTATCAAGGTAAAAATCAAGACTAAATTACTTTTCCAAATTTTCTTTCTAACCCTAGAAATCAAATAAATAATCTTAATTTGACCAAGTACAAAAAATCTTTATTATGATTCTCCTATTCCTTAAAATTAACTTAATTTATTACAAGAAATAGGTCAAAATATTGTTTCTCTTTTCAAAAAGTTTTTAAAAGCTAAGAAAATGTTAATTTTTTTATAAATAAAAAGAAAATCAATGTTATGTTAGAACCCTCCCCCACACCTATCTCATGCATTGTCCTCAATGTATGAATGAATGCATAAATGCATGAAAAAAAAAGAAAGAGAAGGAAAATATTACCTTAAGGTGGTGGTTCTGTGGTGGTCGGATTGGGACAAGCATTGCTACCCAATCAAGATAATGTGGTGGTTCATGGAATCCACTTTTATTGACCTCTTTTCTATTTACATATTTATTATCCCCAATATAAATAAGATCATACAAGATCCTATCATGAAAATTATCCCCTTCATATGACCAGTCCTGAAAAATTGTCACGGAGTCATCATGGTCTATACCTATGTCCAACAAAAGAATGTGACTTGGTGGAATGGTTGACTTGAGTTCAAGAGTGATAGGTTGATCGGCAAAAAGCAAGCACAAGAATAAGTAAAGGAATGTGGGTCGATATTACTGCTTCTGCGATTCCTCCGTAGTAGCGAAGTGGCTATACGGGTCGTATCCACAAGGAGGGAGAGCAATGAAAGCTTGATGCAGCTTCTTTGTTCAAGAAAAGAGAAAATTTTTTGTTTCAAATAAAGAATTTAAAAATAAAAACAAGTTAGTTTCAAGAATTGTTTGGAATTGTTTGGTGGCTTGTAAAAATGATTTTTCTTAATGGTAAAAGCGTATGGCTAACTTTCTACTAAGTGCTCCCACTAATCTCTAACATCTTAAAGATGTGGCCTCACGATGGATCATAGGCAAGCATAACCCTTATGCATATGAACTATTCAAGTTCTTCCTTTAATTTTAACTTTACACGGCAAAAACTAGGACATTCCCTTATCAAGATCCAGTTGAAGGCGAGAATACGGGAAGACACAAGTGTACTAATGGTATCGGTAAAGTTAAAAGAAAAATCTCTAACTTATAAAAATAAGCAAAGTTTAAACTCTATAGATCAGCAAAAACCGGTTAAGCATAAAGTATAAGAGAGCTAATACTTGTAAGTAAGTTAGAGTTAGAACGCTCATCTCAAGATGTCATAACTCTCGTTTGCACAAGGCTTGTTTGACACTATTGACTCATTTGGGTTACCAGTCAAGTTGTTAGAGATTAGTGGATTAGTAGTTAGTTAGCCATGCAATGAAGGAGTTAGTTAGACATGGTAGTAAAGGAAACAACAAGAGAGAAGAGGTAAAGAGAAAAGGAGTTACACTAAAACAAAGAGATAGAAGCAAATGAAAGCAACTAGTAAATGGAAAGAAAAAAGAGAAGTAATTACTTATATTAGCTTGTCACCTTACAAATACAACTTTTACACACTCTCACTCTCTCTTTCACTCTAATGGTTAAACTAACTAGAAGAAGAAGAAAAGCAACAACAACTACAATTCTAAAATCAAACTAACATAAAGATCTTAAAGCTCTAGATATCTTTTTCTAAAGAACCCCTGGGGGGTATTTATAAGCACCAGGGGAAAGGGGGCTAGGGGGACAACCCCTGGTCCAAAGCTCGGGCGCACCCGCACCCGTACGGCCGCAGAAATGCGGCCCGGGCCACGTTTTCACGACCCTGCCAATGCAGCGCGCGCCTGGCTTCGGGCAGCGTATCGTCCCTTCTGTCTCCTATCAGCTGGGTCTTCTGGATTCTAGATTTGATGCCCTGGGCTGACAAAATCTCCTCCCTAAAGTCAATGACTACTTGGTAGGCCTTTAATCACCCATTAAATGATGATTTAGGGTCTTCTTCTTCATTTGCACACCATGGACCTAGGATCAAGCAAGCAAAACTTTATTAGCAGAATTTTATATCAAATAAATATGCGGGGTGATAAAAATTATGTAAAATTAGAGACTAATCACACCCCCACACTTATCTTTTTGCTCGTCCTGAGAAAAATAAAAATAAAAAAATTATTACACCACTTTCGTAGGTGACGCGATTGCACTGAGCATATACAACAAGCCTTTAAACCTCTAGGTTTCCCCTAGAGGAGGAGTGTTGTCTTCTGAGGGTTTTCAGCGGATTGCACCCACAAAATCTAGTAAGTGAAAAAATATTTAGTTGTTAGCAAACCTTTTTCAAGAAAAAGAATTTCAATCACCTAAGTAAAAATGACCGAATGATGTAAGAATTAGGTTCAACCCTCATAAGTCCTCCTACACTTTAGCCTTCATAAAAGAAGAAATTATGGTTTTCTTTAAATTTAGAAAGGATCTTGTACTTCTAACTCATTCTGTTATTTTGCTTTAGATAGATATGCATAATGTGTAAGTGTGATGTGCTTGGGATTTTTCAACTCAACTTTGAATATTATTTAATATTATTAATATTTATCTATTATTCTTAATTTTATTAGGCTTTCTACTTTACTCATGTAATACATATCAAACCGATGACTCCAAAACCAGATGGTTTTAGGGCACTAGGTGAAAAAACAACCCTCAGGTCAAATATGCAAGTAGAGTAGGCACGAAATAAATATTTACTTATATATTATATATATTTATTGTTGTTTTTTTCAGAGTTGTGTCTCTAAATCCCAAGCATGTGTGTGTGGTTTATGCATATTCTACTAAGACTAAATAAAAGGTATAAGTTATTTTCCTTATCCCTCCTAACTCTTAGTCAAACCAATATTTCATTTTTATTTAGGCTAAAATAAAGATTCCTTAATAAGGTTTCCTTAATTTTTACAGCCTTTTGGTATTTTTATAAAGAGTATGAAAATTCTTTTTCATTCTGGAGATTTTTATTTTTTTATTATTATTTTTTATAGTAAAAAGAAAAAGAAAAGAAAAAGTTAAAGTGTTAGCACCCCCCCCCCCCCCCCCCCACACCTATCTAATGCATTGTCCTCAATGAATGTCATGTAAATGCAAATGCAATAAATATGGTGAAGAAATGATGTTACCGCCTTCGTCGACTCAGGCCGGCCAAGTGTGAATAGGCGAAAGAAATGTCAAAAAATATAGAAGGGGTAAGCATATAAAAAATAAGTAATTTTTTTCAATTATTATATTTTTTTAGTTGCAGTGTGGATGGCTGTGGTTAGGTGTCTGATGGGGCAAAAAGAGTCAGCACACTATCAGCCGGTGATGCAGGCTCAGTGGTCAAAAAAGACTTCAGTCTTTACTCATTCACTTTGAATTTCGTGTTGTTCATAGGATCGACAATAATCATAGCACCGTGTAGGAAAACAGTACGCACAATGAACGGTCTAGACCAACGAGTCTTCAGCTTCCCCGCGAAAATATGTAGCCTAGAGTTCTATAGCAGAACCTTATCTCCCGTGGCAAAGTTTTATCGGTTTATGATCTGGTCATGAAAAAGTTTAGTCCTGCTTTTAGTAATCCGAGCATTCTCATAGGCTTCTTTCCATATCTCCTCTAATTCTGAGATCTGCAGTCTCCGTAGCTCACCAGCCTTACTCAGATTAAAATTGAGTTGCTTAATGGCCCATAGGGCACAGTGTTCTAACTCTACTGGCAGATGACAGGCTTTTTCGAATATGATTCTGTAAGGAGATATCCCCAACTAAAAGCAGTACGATAAGCCCACAATGCATCGTTGAGTTTAACCGACCAATCCTTTCGGTTTTATCCGACAGTCTTTCCAAAATGAGCTTGACTGTCGATTGGTGACTTCGACTTGCCATTTGTCTGGGGATGATATGGAGTAGATAACTTGTTATTAATGGAATATTTCTGTATCAGAGCTTCAAAAACTCTATTGCAGAAATGCGATCCATTATCACTAATTATCGCTCTGGGGGTGTCAAATCGGGAGGAGATATTTTCTTTGAGAAATTTGACAACCACTTTGTTGTCATTGGTCTTAGTTGGCACAGATTTTACCCATTTAGAGACGTAATCTAAAGAAACCAAAATGAACTAGTTGTCAAAAGAATTAGGGAATGGTCCCATGAAGTCGATACCCCAAACATCAAAAATTTCAACTTTCAGGATCGGGTTCAGGGGCATCATGTCTCTTCTTGAAACTTTCCCAATTTTCTGACAATTTGCACATGTCTTGCAAAAGTGGAATGAGTTTTTGAACAAAGTAGGCCAGTAAAACCCATTTTGTAAAACTTTCTCTGCAGTCTTGCGGGGACCGAAGTGTCCTCCGCATGCAAGTTTATGGCAAAAGCTTAGCACACTCCTCTGTTCTTCCTCTAGTATGCACCGTCGAATAATTTGGTCGGGACAATACTTAAAAAGATACGGCTCTTCCAGAAGAAGTACCGTACTTGGGTAAAGAAAAGACACTGGTCTTCCTTTGTCCAGTCAGCGGGTATTTGTCCAGTAGCCAGGTAATTGACTATGTCCGCATACCAGGGTTCCTTGAAAATGGCCAGGATGTCCTCGTCTGGAAAATCCTCGTTGATCGAAGCTTGTATGATAGGTGTGTTCAGAATTCTTGATAGATGATCAGCGATCACATTTTCTATACCTCGTTTATCCCAAATTTTCAGGTCAAATTCTTGAAGCAAAAGGATCCACCAAATCAGTCAGGGCTTTTGCTTCCTTCTTGGTCATGAGGTATTTTAGTGCCAAGTGATCCATGAAAATCACCAGCTTCAAACCTAACAAGGAGGGGCGGAACTTTTCTAACGCAATGACAACAGCTAAGAATTCCTTCTCAGTCGTTATATAATCCTGTTGGGCGTCATTCAAGGTCCTACTCGAGTAATAAATCACGTGCTGCCTATTGTCGATGCGCTGTCCTAGAAAAGCGCCAATAGCAAAATCAGAGGCATCGCACATGATTTCAAACTGTTGTGCCCAATTATGAGTAGAAAAATAGGAGCAGAAATAAGTTCTCGCTAAGCTTCCCCCATGACTCGAAACATCATTCGTTAAACTCAAAGGGCACGTCCTTTGCGAGCAAGTTTGTTAAGGGCCTAGCGATCTTGCTAAAATTCTTAATGAACCGTCGGTAGAACCCAGCATGCCCTAGAAAGGATCTAATATCCTTGATGCTTTTGGGTGGTGAAAGCTTAGCAATCACTTCTACTTTTGCCTTGTCCACTTCAATGCCTCTACTAGAAATCTCATGGCTTAGGACAATCCCCTGTCTTACCATAAAGTGACATTTCTCCCAGTTCAGAGTTAGGTTCTTTTCTTACATCTTTGTAGAACCAACTCAAAATCATGAAGACATTGTTACATGAATCTCCGTAGATGGAGAAGTCATCCATGAAAATCTCAAGCAAACGTTCTACCATGTCGGAGAACAAACTGAGCATGCACCGTTGGAATGTTGCGGAAGCATTGCATAATCTAAAGGGCATGCATCGATAAGCGAAGGTTCCGAATGGGCAGGTGAACGTGATCTTTTCCTAGCTTTCTGCAGCAATAGGGATTTGATTGTATCCCGAGTCCTATCTAGGAAGCAATAGTACTTATGTCCAGCTAAGCGTTCAAGCATTTGGTCGATGAAGAGTAGCGGGAAGTGGTCTTTACGGGTGGCTGCATTCAACTTTCTATAGTCAATACAAACACGAACCTTGGTAGGTAGTCTTGTTTGTACTGACTCTTTTTGCTCATTTTCAACCACCATAAAGCCAGATTTCTTAGGAACCGCATGAACAGGGCTAACCCATTGGCTATCAGAAATGGGATAAATGATCCCATTATCTAATAGGTTCAAAATTTTTGCTCTTACTGCCTGTTGTATAAGTGGGTTAAGCCTGCATTGTGGGTCCCTCTGAGAGTCGTTTCATCGGTTAAATGGATTCTATGTTGAACTATGGCTAGACTTATCCCTTGATATCTTTCATTGTCCATCCAATGGCTTCCCTATGTCTCTCTAGAATAGACATCAAGTTGTCCTTGATTAGTAGTAAAAAATGCATAAATTGTCATCATATTTACCATCACATTTGCACATTTATTCATATTATAATGTACATTTATTAATATTTTGTTATTTAATGTGTGCAGGCCTCGAATTATTATTTTAATAATAAATAAAGCTTAAAAGAGCCCAAAAGCCCAGATCCAAGCCCATGTTTGAAGCCCAGGTGCAAAAGCGCAATTACAAGAAGTCAAAATGCAAATACAAGGGCTAAAAGTTGCAAATATCAAAGATAAGGGAAGGATAGACTTCTATCCAACCCTAAACACTTGCAGAGGATGAGGATAAAAGCCCAAGATAAGAAGGAAATTCGTGAATAGAAGATTTAGGATATTTGAGATCAAGGTAACTTGATTACTAAGTTATCTCGAAAAATCCAGAATAAAGAGCCAGGATGCATCTTCTAGAAGCAGGCGCCCAAATGGATGGACCAGAAGAAGCCACGCGCCAAAGCGCGTGGCCAGATTCCACAGAAATGCCGCAGATCTACGGCAAAAGCCCAGATTCTGCGGCATTTTGATGAAGCTGACTACCAACTTCGTGTGCGATCTTATCTGGGACTCTATCACCTTCTGCACTATAAATATCCCTGCAGGCGCAGCAGAGAGGGTACCAGAGACGGATTAGGGTTTTCTTTTAGCCATTTTCTTAAATTTCTGCAAGATTGTAACTTTCATTTCATGTACGTTGTGGAGAAGAAGGAGCTTTGTAATTGGAGGATTATTCTGCAATAAAGGTTACCTTTTTCCCATTTAATTTTCTGTATTTAGTTTTATTTTATTTCTGTGATCTCTCTGGTTTGGTTCTAATCATCGATTTTCTGATTTATTTTCTTTCTTTCTTTCTCTAATCTCTCTTATTAAACAATAAAAAAAATATAAATTGAAAGAAAAAAAAATGATGATGAACTAATTCTCTCTAGTGGTTTGCTGAAATTCTAAAGCAACCCTAGAGCAGTTAAGCCTTGATCAGATTGATGACCATCTCAGAAACCCTAAGTTAATAACAACTTTTCTTGAAGATTAAACAAGATAACTAAGATTCTTAATCTAGGTTGCATATTAAAAAGACTTTTCATGACTTCAAACTTAAGAACTAGGACAGCATAAATTTAAGATTCATCTTCTATTAAGCTGTACCTAGATGTTAGGATGAACCATAGTTTGGCTTTTAAATAATGTAACTTAGTTAGAATCTGGTATTGGTTTTTTTACTTGAATTATTCGTAATAACCTAGGGTGAATTACATACATCTCAAGATGAAGATCAATCTCCTTAACTTGCAATAGGGTTGTGGTAGAAGATCAGCAAAACCAAATCTTTCATATCATATATCTCAAATCTAATCTCTTTTCTCCTATTTTTGAAGATACAGAGAATCGAGTCGAAAAGCTTGCATCGCATCTTCCCTGAGGATCACGACCCGCTTGAGCCCTTACTACAGCAGATTCGCATTGAGACTAAGAAATCTAAACTTCATTCTTTTTATTCACAAATTCTTAAATTCTCAATCAGTCCTCTTGTTGCTCAGTCAGGTGGGATGTTATGATGACTGGTAAGGTTTCTCTTCCGCCCAAGTAGGCGTACTTGAGGTGTCAGGTAAGGCTTTTAACTCTAGGAAGGTGTTGCTTCATTGGAGGTAATATCCAGACTTTCAATCCTGTGATGAGGTACATTTGGGCTTGACGCCCAGTCTACTGCCGAATCTATGATCTGGTCTAGATTAAATGTTGGCCCAAAAGGTTACACTCTCTATTTGTTTAAGTTTTGATGATAACAAAACACATAGAAGCTATATGGTACTAATAAGTTGTTTAGAATGAGTTTCAGGTTTGTACTAGTTGTGATGGCCATTTCTAAGCTATTGCTAGGATTATGATGCTAAAAAGGCAAATGGCACAAGAGGACGTTTTGATAGAAGAGAAGGCTCTAGCTTGGTGTAACGCGGCTCAGAGAATTCTTTTTCAGTTTTTATAATTTTAGTGTGTTAAAGAATAGTTATGTGTTGAAGCTCATAATTCCCCACACACAAGATTTTGTGCACATGATTTTTCTAAAAGAAATTTCTTCTATATACAAAATATTTTAAACATATGTAATACTTATAAACTCTATTTTATATAGTATACCAGGTTTTGATAAAATTAATTTGAAAATAGTCAAGATCTTCAAAACCATTTTCAAAAGAATTGTTTTTGGCCTGTTGCGGTCGACTGGACGGTCGACGGCCTTATTTCAGGTCAGGACGGTCGACCGGGCGATCGACTGGGCTTCTGACTGTTTGGGTGCGTGCATGTGTGCACGTCTCCCGGTCGACCGGGTGGTCGACCGGACCCCATGTCGGTCGACCGACCTTCGGCCGACTAAAAGCACCCATGTTTCTGTTTGTTACGGTCGACCGGGCGGTCGACCGTGGACTTGCAACGGTTATAAGTTTGAAAAACCGGTCGACCGTGAGCTTGATTTCAGCCTAAACGGCTAGTTTTTTTAAACACGTTTTAAAATGTGATTTCTCTCTAAACGATTTTGGGGGCTGGATTTGGGTCTAATCTTTCCTAATTATTCGTTATAATGGTTTACTCTTTAACCCCTACCTTTATCCTATAAATAGGGATGATTAGGGTTGAGGTGATTACAACAATCCTTTGCAAAAGAAATCAAGTTTAGAGGCTTTCAAAAGAAGTTTTTGCTCTCAGTTTTTGTGCTCAAAATTCTCTCTTTTTACTGAAGTTTTTGGTTCAAAACTCTCTTCAATTTCATTTTCTTTTTCACTTACAAAACTTGAGCTTCAATCCTACACATTATTCTCTAGGGTTTTTGTAAGAGAAAAAGTTTTTCAAAAGAGGGTTTGTGGTCTTTTGATCACCAAGATATTCTTGTATTTGTGGTTCCACTACCTCTGGACTAGAGGAGTGCGTTGAGGAGTAGGGTACTCCCTTGTGGTTGTAATTCTTTGTGAAAGTTATAGTGGTTCTAAATCCTTCTGGGTGAAGGCGGGGATGTAGAGCTGGGTGCTCGAACCTCGAAACAAATCCCAGTGTTTGCGATTGGTTTATTTGCTTTATTTACTTGCTTTATATTCATTGCTATATTGTAGATCAATACTCATACAACAAGATTGCATTACGTACCTCAAACTCTTATCTAGAGGAATCACGAGGAAGGAGTTCAGAGCCCTTCACAGGGTATTCGGCTTTTAGTCTTGTTTCGAGTGATCGTTGCATCATAACATTTTTAATTTGTGCATTGATTAGCATTATCACCTATTCAGCCCCCCCTCTAGGTGATTTCAATTGGTATCAGAGCTAGGACTCTAGTTTTTAGCTTCACATCCTTAGAGAGATCCTAAAATTTGCTAATCACAATTTTCATATCTTCATTCATTCACTAGTAAAGATGGCCGATAACATTAAGACTCCTTTCAAATTTGATGGACCTCAACTTTCCCATATGAAAAGTTAGGATGACTATTTTTCTACAATCTCTAGGTAGTCTAGTTGCTAAGTCCTTGACCAAGCCTTATAGTAGACCCGAAAGTGAGGAGGTCAAGGAATATGAAGCTAATTCAAAGGCTCAAAATGCCCTACTTTTAGCTTTGAATGAGGATGATCTAACACGGGTTATCCATTGCAAATCCGCCTTGAGATTTGGCAACACTTATTGGTCACTCATGAGGGAACATCACAGGTCAAAAGAGTTATAATAGATCTCTTACGTTCCCAATATGAAAGTTTTAAAATGCTAGAAGATGAATCTATTGATAATATGATTACCAAGTTTACTAAGATTACTAATGCTCTTTCTTCTCTAGGTGATGAAATAAGCAACGACCAAAAGGTGCGCACAGGTGATTCGTGCTCTTCTTCGTCATGGAAAATCAAAGCTACCACCTTGAAAGAGTTAAATGACAAGGACGAGATGGAGCTCATAGTCTTATTGGAAACCTTAAACTCATGAGATGGAGAAGAAGGCTAGAGAAGATGCGGTAACCTCAAATAAAAAGTCAATAGCTTTCAAGTCTTCCTCTTTCCAACTACGATGATGAAGAAGATGAAGAAGATGATGAAGAGCTATCTCTTTTTGTAAGAAATGTAAAGAGAATATACCGCAAGAATAAGCTCAACTATAGAAGACTATGGGAAGGGAAGGAGGAGAAAAGGATCATATGCTACAACTGTCTGTCGAAACCCGGATACATCATGGCCGATTGTCCCGATTTCAAGAAAAGATGACCTCCTCCTTGAAGCAAAAGAGGCCGGTTGAAAAGAAGGTACACAAAGCCGCTTGGGATTCGGAAAGTGAATCCGAAGATGAAGTCGACACAGCAAATAGTGTTTCATAGCAAACACACCCAAGGTAACTACTCAACTCTTGATGATGAAAGTGAAATAAGTAAAGAAATGTTAGTACATGATTTTGTTGAACTTTCTAAAAGTTTTGATGATAAAAGGTAGAGTGTTCAAATTGAAAAAGGAAATTGAGATGCTTAAAATCAACTTGCAATTTTTCAAAAGAAAAGGATGAACTTTCTTCTAATCTTATTTTAACAAAAGAGAGTTTGATGCTTATAGAGTTGCTTTGTAAAGCTAAATTTCCTAAAATTGATGAAAATGAACTATCCTTGTTAAAAACTAAAATCAATGATTTTGGAAATGTTTTAAAAGAATGTGCTTTAACACTAATAAATTAGAAGAAATTTTTCAAAGAGCATATGCACACTCCACATGCTAAAAATGATAAACCAACTCATGCCAAAAATTCACATTGCTCATCATGCCAACACTTCACATGACATTCATGTTAAAACTACTCATGCTCACATTCACATGTTTGTAAGACACATGCTCATTATGCTTTTAAATATGGTAGAATTTATAAATGTACTTATTGTAGCCGGAATGGCCATTTGGCTAAATTTTGCTATAATCATATAAATAGGACAAATAATCTTGTGTGGGTTCGAACACTAACTCTCTAGGACCCGAAAATATGGGTACCACATCAAGTCCTAAATTATTTGATAGGTACACACCAAGGCTCCAAGACGTAAGGAGCGGTGGTACCTTGATAGTGGTTGTTCAAGGCATATGACAGGGACATCAACAATTTCACAACCCTATCAAGGTACAATGTAGGTGGCACTGTCACCTTCGAAGATGACTCAAGGGGACCATCATCGGTATAGGTAACATTATAATTGGTGTATCTCCTTTAATAGAAATGTTGTTTCTTGTTGATGGGCTTAAACATAACTGGCTTAGTATAAGTCAACTATGTGATCGTGGTCTCAAAGTTGTGTTTGATGAATCTTCATGCAAAATTTTTGATTGTAAAACCAATGATTGTATACTTACCGGATTTCGTGAAAATAATGTCTATATTATTAACATGCTTAATTTGGATTGTTCTACTAAATGTTTGAATGCTTTTGATGAGATTTTATGGTTATGGCATAGAAGATTAGGACATGCATCTTTTGATCACCTTGCTAGAATTAATTCTAAGGAATTGGTGAAGGGTATTCCTTATTTGAAGTTTGAAAAAGACCGCATTTGTGTGCGTGCCAACTTGGAAAACAAACCAAGTCTTCTTTCAAACCAATCAAGGATATCATGTCAACTAGGCCATTAGAATTGATTCACATAGATCTTTTTGGACCAACTAAAAACTAAAAGCTTAAATGGAAGTAGATATGTTTTTGTTTTAGTTGATGATTTTTCTCGTTTCATTTGGGTTTTTCTTTTTGGATCACAAAGATCAAACTTTTCGCATTTTAAGATTTTTCAAAAGAGGTTGAAAAGAAAAAGGATTTTTGATTTTAAGGATAAGAAGTGATAGAGGTGGTGAGTTTGTAACCAGCTTTTCATGACTTATTGTGATAAAAAGGGAATTAGCTGAAATGTCATGTCCTAGAACTCCACAACAAAATGGAGTAGTTGAAAGAAGAATAGAACTTTTCAAGAAATAGCTAGGACTATGATAAGTGAATATGGTCTCCTCAATACTTATGGGCCGAGGCTGTAAACACCGCATGCTACATATCAAACCGTATTTATTTGTGCAAAAATACTTTCAAAACCTCTTTTAAAATTTATTATTTAAGAAACTAAATGTTTCTCTTACTTTAAAGTTTTTAGATGCAAGTTTTTTGTTTTGAATACTAAAGATAATTGGGTAAATTTTGATGCTAAGCCTTATGAAGCAATCTTTGTTGGTTATTCTAATACTAGCAAGCATATAGAGTGTTTAATAAATCATCTCACACTATGAAGAAACTATGCATGTTAAATTTTAAGAATCTAATGCTATTGTTGAGAATGTTGTAGAAATTGACTCATTAGGTGAGAACATGGAAAAAATATCCTTGAAGTGTTGGTCCCGAGATGATGCCAATTGTTGAACTTTCTCTGTTGGCACTTATGGATCTAAATACGAAGTCAACACAAATATTAAACAAAGAAGGATTAAAGTTAATCAAATAAATAAACTTGTAATAAAGGAAATCAAATCTCAGAAAAGTTTAGACAAACGTAAACAACGAGAGATTTATCCTGTTTCGGTCCTCGTGACCTAATCTAGTCCCAAGCCCCCCGCTTGAGATTTTCCTTTATCCTTGATTTTGTACACCCAAAATCACAACCATGCACACCACTTGACAAATCCCTTTACCAATGTGTACACCTTCTCTCTACACCAAGAGAACAAACTCCACCTTGTACAACTGCTTCTACACCAAGAAGACGCCCGTGTACAATGATTGCTTTGAGTATTATAACACTTTCCTATAAGCCTTTGTATTGTGTATGAACATGGACAAGGTCTAGTATAGGAGAAAAACTTCAGAGAACTTCACAAAGGAATTGAATTTGGTGAAGAACTGAAGTGGAAATCAGTTTTCAGGTTTGGCAAATTTTGATTTAGAAAACTGAAGATTAGGATTCTAATTTGGCCTTTAGAATAACACCCTTTATATAGCTGCACACTAGGGTAAGTTAGGGTAGTTATAGGTGCAATTCAATGATTGAAACGTTGGAAAATGTTGCACAAAAGACCAGATAGCAGAAACTGTCCAACATTCAAAAACTGCCTATAATCGACTTGCCGTTTTGAGTTAGTCGACTAGTCTAGGTAAATTTCCAAAGGTTAGTTTGACTATAGTGAGGACCAAGTTCGACTAGGTCATGATAAGTTCAAGTGACAAGTTTCTGGATAACTGAACCAAGTCGACTGCAACTCCTTTATAAGTCGACTGGATCATGGATTAGTCGACTAGGGGAATAGGTTTAGTCGACTACAATGCTATTAGTCGACTATGTT